>CAIGRN010039565.1:0-11890 GCA_903798345.1 Fraxinus anomala
GATAATGCATAAATATTTTTAAATACAGTGCAAAAAGGAAGATGTAGAATTTTCTAACTCTCTTGAAGTAAGCAATATTTATTTGTCAAAAATTGGAGAAAATTTAGAGCATGTTTGAGTTTCATTTTTTTTCCAAAATATGCGCCTGGGAAAAATTTTTCACAAATTTTGAGCAAAAATCTTACCGTTATACAGGAAGGATTTTGACCAAACCAAGCCAAATTTTGAAAACGGAGTCAATTATTATTGTTATTTTTTTTTTGATACCCAGGTATCCCCGCTAACAGTCAGATTTTTGCTAAAAATCTGATTAAAATTTTTCCAATACAGGCGCTATATTTTGGAGTAGCATTTTGATGGAAAATATATGATTTAAAAATCATTAAATTTTTTTTATTTACGTATAATATTAATTTATTAAAAAATATGTAATTAAAATAAAAGAAATAAAAATATATTTTAAAAATAATAGAACTAATCAAGTTTCTCACTCTAAAAACGTCATATAATTGTAATTCTTAGTCTAGGCAGACGATTATGTATCGTCAATGTCCCTTGGATATTATTTAAGGGTTATGCTAGGGGAACATAACCCTTCACATAAGGGTATCCATTTGGATATTATTTAAGAGTTATGCTATGGGTATATAACCCTTCACATAAGGGTGTCCATATGGACGGACACCCTTATGTGAAGGGTTATGTTCCTTTAATATTTTCCATTATTTAAAAACAAACTCATATCTCATCACGGCCAAGTGTCTCCACCTCCATTCGCCACTAATTAAACAATCAATTTTCAATCATCAAAATGATACATATTTCCACTAAATTATCATATCATTTTGAAAATGTGTCTTTCTTTAGCTTTTTGGTCACTCGAGCTAAGATTATGTTTGGAGCACATTTTTAATCTAAAAAAATGAAAAGTATAGTCGTTGAAAATGAAAAGGCAGTCATTTTTTTTTACCTTCATCTCACAAATAAGATCTAAATTTGACAACTAATGATCATATTTTTTCTTCAAATGAATTGAAAATGTGTCCCAAACATGGGCTATGTTTAGAAGTTAAACATAACTTCATAAAGTTAAACACGAGAACATTGAGAAATGGGAATGCCACATGACAATTTATGGATATTTGGATAGTTCGTGTCATTAGTGACCCATTGCACAACTATATTTAAAGAATTAAGTTTCATTGTTATGTTTTAAAGATAGGGGATTAAATTACTAGTATATCTATAAGTTGAGGACCAATATTGAAATTTGTCTATATTAAATTAATTTATGGATCAAAACCCAAATCCCTTTCACACTGTACTATACATTTTCGATTCAAAACAAACTCAAAAAAATAAGGCGGCTATCAGCTCAATCATTCCCGCCACTGTATAAATTCCCTTTCTCTCTGTTATTCCAATCGGAAAGCCAAATTGAGGAGCACCACTTCGTGAGATATGGTATGGCAAAGTACGTTGCGTTTTTATGCGCGTGTTATTTGTTGGATTTTACTCTAGTATTTTGTTATATTAGATCCTAGCTATTAACTGTTTTAATTTAATAGAGGGAGATCTGCGCACGATATGATTTGAGTTGTTTGAAGTCCATCAAGAAATCTCGATTTCATTTTCACGCTGTGTAAATTCTGGTATTGTTTGGATTTTAGAAAGTAGCTGTCTTAATTGACTTATCAAACTGGAAATATATCATGTTTGAACCTTCACTTTAAACTGTTTAATAGATGGAAACCTGCTAACGAGTTCTTTGAATTCCATAAAAAATTCTCATTTTCACTTCTACGTTGTGTAAATTCTTTTATTGCTTGGATTTTAATGTACAAATGGATTAGAAGCACGTTGGCTAAGCTTAAAAACATCTTTTTTTTGGCAGTATGGTGCTCATTAAGAATCGGGAGATATATCGCGCATGGTTTTTCTTGTAGCGCCATATGGATTTTTTTGCACCCCGGGCATTTTTATAAACGAATTTGAAAATTTGCAAAAAAGATAAAGGAGCCTACATATTTAAATGATTTTCTTGTTAAGTAGAAATGTAGGCACAACAACTCAAGTTTAGCTTTTTGATAAGCTTTTCAGGGTCAATCACTCAATATTCAGTTAGCATTTGTAAATATGTATATTTTCTTGCAATAAATTGCTAATCTTTTCAAAGAACTAGCCTGAAAATAAGCATGTCCTAAGCTCTTTCAGATTTTCAGATCAATCTTTATAAGTTTTCCTTGCATAGACCTCATACCAAGCCTGATTAATAGATTTGTTTAGAACCCTAATAATGGAATTATGCATGAGGAACTTGATCAGTTTGATTTGTTTTAGAAATCCAACAAAAGAAGCATGTTGGAAGCCTTTTATATGCCCCATGTAGTGTTTTAAACGGATTGTGATTCAAGGGAAATGTACATAATGGAGTGAGATGTTATGGCACATCTGGCTGTTGGTTTGAGGCATCTATTTTAGAGGGCTTGAAATGAGATGAGCTGAGGAGTGAGAATTTATCAGGAGAGGAAGTAGGCTGTACGGCCAACTTGATGGACTAAATCTAAAGTAACTTTGTGTAAGGAAATCTGACATAGAAGCTCGAAGGTGGAATATTTACTTCTCCATCTGAATTCTGAATGATGCCCATATACATATATGTGCAGTTTTATAGTATAGTTGTTGGATACTATGCCTTGGGCCCTCAGTAGAGCATGGTTGTCCTTGTTTTTTTGGTTTTCATTTTTCTTTCCCTTTTGGAAAGAATTTTTTAACACTGTAGCGTAATATTATGAGCCTGTTTGAGCCCTATTTTTGGGGTAGAATGCATTCTTGAATAGTAAATTGATGGATAATGTATGGTTAAAAATGAAGGAAAAGTTTTTGGGTTGTGTGTAATATTATTTTATTGAAGAATTACTGGTTTAAAAGAAGAAATAGAAAAATGTATTTTGCAAAAAATGGGGATCAAACAAGGGCTATACTGTTTTGTAGACTTGTACTTGAGACATAATTTTTGTACCTGCCAAGTGGAAATCTATGTGCAATGATGTCAGTATACTGTATAAGCATAGAAGCATGGTTTCAACTGGTTTTTTTGGGGGTATTTGGTATGAATTTTGAACTACAAGAATAAATTTTAAGATATTTTTTTATATGCAGCAAACTTGACATGACATCCACTAGACAGCCAAAGAGGAAGTTCACTGAGGCTTGTAAGAAGGAAAATGAAAGCAGATGTGGTTCTGTGAAGAAAACAGCAAATGGAACTGGCAGGGGAGATAAAAAGTCAGGTTAGGCAACTGAATTGGAACCACATACAAAACGAATTAGTATTTTGATGAGTTTGTTCGACTAACTACCTGTTTAAATCTATTAATTTGATAACTTTCTTGAATCTTTAGTTTTACGGATTTTGACTTTCAAAGCCCTGTCTGTCAGTTGTTGTATTGTGCATTCTCTGCAAAAGGAGAACATGTTGATAAGGTCTAGGCATATATTTTTTGTAGTTTCCAGGCGGTCTTTCTCATTTTGCAACTCTTCTTTTCCACTGCAGAATGTAAACCTATAATGCCGGATAAAAATCCTGGGGTTTTACCATGCAGCATTGCTCCATTATCTGCTCAAACAATGCAAAGTAGCTCTATATTTGGTACACAGAGTGGGAGAACACCTCCACCAGAGTTTCAGATTCACCAGAAAAATTCATCAGCAAAGATTATACTGCAGCTTTTCCCCTTAAATGAAAATACTCGACTGGGATTGGAAAAGGTCGTATCTTAATCCAAAAGCATGAATTCTTTTACATCAATTCAGATTAGCTCACTGGGCCACAAACATGCCATAGCAACAGTGACCAGGACAATTGATCATTGATTTACCGTAATTTACTATTGAAAATTGAATTTTTCCTTTTGGCCTTCATCTTACAGGATGGTTATAATCCATTTTTGGAACTCTCTTTAAGTGCTGGGAAGAAGATATCATCAGTGATTAAGCACTTGAATTCAAAATGGGGAAGTTCAAGCATAGCACATGGCCAGCTTATGCTCTTTCCCTACAATATGAAATCAGAGAAAATTGCTTCATTCAGAAGATGGACTTCAAATGACTCTGGCGTTACTGCAGGAGAGGTGTATGTTGCTATGGAAAGTCCTTCAATTTTCCGCCTAAGGTCTGAAGCTTGTTGCTACGCCATTGCTTTCTTCAGTTTAACAGTTCAGTCTTTTGACTTACTTGATTTTGCCTTCCAGGTACGGATGGTTCTCCAATATTCAGGTGGAGTTGCTTGGAGTTGCTCCAAAATCTAATCCTGTTAAGGTTCAAATAGAGTCTGAAAGCAGTAAGAGAAGCTGCAGCAGAGTTTTAGAGATTACAAATAATCAAGAAGAAAAGGGCAAGTCGAC
Organism: Fraxinus anomala; assembly: GCA_903798345.1. Taxonomy (NCBI): domain Eukaryota; kingdom Viridiplantae; phylum Streptophyta; class Magnoliopsida; order Lamiales; family Oleaceae; genus Fraxinus; species Fraxinus anomala. The sequence goes on from CAIGRN010039565.1 coordinate 4,407, forward strand.
TGTTGAAGACATTAGAGATCCAATCAATAAAATTGTAGTAGATTCAGACGTGAATGAGCTGAAATCATTGGATCATGGGGTAAGTTTCGATTCTCTTCTACAGTTGTACTGCTATCCTTTTCACTTGAATAAGATCAAAACCATAAAATTTTGTACCTAGTTCAGTGTATCTAACTTTCAGTATGTTAAACTGGATGGTTTGTCAAGAGTTTTTCCATGCAATACAACCAAAAAGTTAGTAAAAGGACATGTTTGGAATACATATTAGTGGGTGAATTTTTGCTTCTGATAAGGCTTGCTTGGTAGAAACTTTGTAATCCAAATAAATTGATTTGTGGGCTTAAAATCCAACCTTTGTGCTATGAACGATTGAACAAGAATTGTGTTTTATGAAAGTACAGTGAATGGAACTTGAAGTCCAGATTTTATTTGATAAAGAAGAATTGGAATTAGGCAGAGAAGAAGAAAGAATAAGAATATTGAAGCAAACATAGATTTTTCAAATTTCAGTAACAATCAAGGCTGGTTGCTTCACAGAAGTGATTGGAAGTTTCAAATAATTCACTTTAGCCCCTGTTTGATACACATAAAAATTTTCATTTTCATTCTTCTACTCATTTTCAACCACACATTCTTCAATAAAATAATATTTTTCATCACATTAATAATTTTTCCTTCTTTTTCAACCACACATTCTCCATCAATCTACTATTCCAAAATATATTCTTCCAAAATAACGTGGCTCAAACACGCCCTTAATTTCAAATTTTATCACACTTCAANATTCTTCTACTCTTTTTCAATCACACATTCTTCAATAAAACAATACTTTCCATCACATCAATAATTTTTCCTTCTTTTTCAACAACACATTTTTCATCAATCTACTATTTCAAAATATATTCTTCCAAAATAACGTGGCTCAAACACGCCCTTAATTTCAAATTTTATCACACTTCAAATGCTGTTGATGCATTTCTATCTGCAAGAAGAGCTGCTCAGACGTTTGTACAATCTGTCCATTTTGTATTTTTGAATATGTTGTAACACATTGGAATTTAATCAGATGAAAATACGTAAAAAAATAAATGCCAAATATCATAGAAGCTACATCAGATGGAAGGTTATTATTATTTTTTTCTTTATTATTTTCACAATATCAATAACCTCAATGCTTTAACTAGAGAATCTAAGGCCCGAAGTCTGTTGCAAGCACTTTTTTCCATTTTGTCTTCACATTCTGTAAGCGAAGGGTGAAATCCTTGGTAGAATACACTGGAGTNTTATTTTCACAATATCAATAACCTCAATGCTTTAACTAGAGAATCTAAGGCCCGAAGTCTGTTGCAAGCACTTTTTTCCATTTTGTCTTCACATTCTGTAAGCGAAGGGTGAAATCCTTGGTAGAATACACTGGAGTTAACCATCATACTACATGGGCAGTTTCACATGCATGTTAAGGTGCTGATGCACAGAATACTTCTCTTTAATGGTCTGGGTGGATTTCGCTTCTTGCACCTTTTTGTTTTTTTTTTTGGCTTACAATAAACATGTGTATTCTCTTCCTGCTAGAATGATGAAGTGACAACTCATGTTGGCCCTATACAATCAACAGTACACTGGGATGATAGTTTGACCAACTTGAGCATTGGAGGTTTGCTTTCTGAAATATCATTGCAGGGAAAGATCAACAACTCTGTGAATAAATCTGGCATGCCACCAATTGGAATAATTTCTGATATAAGCATTGGAGGCCTGCTGTCCGAAGCATCTTTGCAGGGAAAGATTGGCAATCCTGACTTGAAATTGGATAATGAATCAAGCTTTCAGCCAATTATTTCAGCTTCTAATGATATAAGCATAGGCGACTTGCTGTCTGAAGCATCTCTGCTTTCAAGCAAGAGCAAATCGGGGGTTCAACAAACTATGGAGGGGAGTTCTGCACCATTACAATCTCCGTGGGATGATAATCTAACTACCTTAAGCATTGGAGGCTTGCTATCTGAGGCATCCTTGCAGGAAAAGGTGAATGGTTGTTATTCGCGGTTAAAAGGGAGCAAATCAAGCTTACAGCCTGGTGCATCTTTATCCGATTCATTTGATGCGTTTATTGCTGCCCAACTGAATTCGCATTCTCAGGCTTTGAAACCAGCATCCCATGAGTTGCATTCACCTATCTTGGATGCTGAAGAGACATGTCATGCTTTTCCGGTTCGGAAACTTGCATCATCAAGCAAGGATACTACAACTTCAAATAGTGGAGCTGGTTCTCAGGGATATAGTAATGATACAAGTTCAAAACCATTCAGGTTTCCTACTATTGCTGAGGTTTGTCTGGACATCCTCTCTTCATTGAATCTTACTTGTGCAAATTTCTTAGTTTTCAACTTCCATTGCATGAATAGTAAGTGGGAAAAACAGAGGATTGAGCATGTGGGGAGAGAAAATTGGATGTGGTTATTCCATTATTTGGATTGGAAGAAAGTAGGAAAAGAAATAATAGGACTGATGGTCCTTGACACCAATTGAAATCACCAATATTTTGTTGGGATGGAGGAAAATGAATGGACGTTACTTCAATTTCTCTCTTTCACATTATATATTACCCATATCAAATTGAATATCTTCGTTTGATTTTGTGGCAAAACACTTTTTTGCTACAAATTAGTTTATTTAGCTGTAGAGAAAAAGACAAAATCATGATTCATATAAAAATGCCTACATTTTTTAGAACTAAAAAGGCTAAATGAACTAATATTAAATACTGCTTCCAAATTATCATGTTCACCATGAAATTGAACATTGATAAACAAATTGGGATGGAGGTTGTGATATATGGATAATATAATGTTATAGAATAATGGATGATGAGTTTCCTTCTGTTTCTGATTAGAAAACTGGGGAACAGAATACTTTCTGTACCCGAGGAAAGTAAAAGTCCAACTGCATTATTTTCCTCTTGTCCTCCTATTGGAAACGCTACAGTAATCCTGTAGTATCAGCCATGTCTGCATTTAAAATTGACTTTATTAACCTTTTGTTTTTTTAATTCAAAATGCCCTAGAGTTGTTTTTGATTCCAAAATCCTTTGTGTAATTTGTTAAACATAACAAACAGTGGAGACCTACAAATTAGTTTTTGCTAGTAAAATGCCGTCTTGGATAAACATATCTTATAATTTTGATTATAGTGTAAATGAAATTTATTTTTAACTAAATTTCGGATAGGATGAAAATTTGAAATTGCTTAGATGAAATTTGGAAAATCACATAATGAACTAACTAGAAAGAGCAATCTGGTATTGAGAAAATGGCTGGAATTTATTGCTTAAATATATTTATTTTAGGGGAGTAAATCGACATGTTTGCTTGATACTTGCCATTTTTTTATATTTAATAAAATATAGATTGTTCAAAACAAGGTTCTCCCATCTGGTTACATTTTGAGACCTCTGATATTATCTTTCTTCTAACCTTTTTCTATGCTAATTTATGCCATGTTTATGTTTCTTTTGCCTGTTTTGAGGAGAAATTTTATGTTGATTTCTTTCCTAGATGAACAACCAATAGGTGCTTGCTAACGATTCTTCTTCACAACAACTGAAGACAAATCCTTTATCTCGATCACGAGGAGTCTGATGAAGATAGTAACCTTGGACTATCAAGCATCAATGGGTAAATGCATTCCTCCCATTGTTAAATACTTGTTCTGCAGTAGTTTTGCCAATGAGCCAGCACACACACTAATATTAAATTCACGTGCTTGTAGAATGAATCTCTTGGACCCTTTGATCTCGGACTACCTTCATGACAGGTCAGGAGTGGAGACAGTATTAGTATTAGTGAAATTGTTCAATAGCAGCTTCTCGTTGAAAATCTGCTAAATCAAAAGGAAATATCCCTCAGCTCGAGGGTGAAAACTTCTGGAAACCCAAATATTGGATATTTGATTGGTCAAAATAGCTTATTCTATTGCAGTTGGACGATTTTAACTGGATTTATCGTGTGGCATTTTCATCCATTAGCTGGAAAAGATGCATGTTGGAAAATATTTGGAGAAAAATCAAGAACTTGCCTGTAGTCCTAGGATTAGGAGCAGTAGATGGCATCGTTGCTTAAAGGTAAAAGTATTACAGTGAATAGAGTCCACAGTAGAAGATTTTAGTTATGTAATTGCAGAATAAGATCACCGTCTCAATGAAATATTACAGTGCGCTGAGAAAATAGTGTGTACCTTCAGGCAGGTCGAATAGTGAGTCGAACAATTTCGTCATTGTGAATGCTAGAGATTTTCTTAACATATTTCTCATCTTTCTTTGTTAATTTATGGTTGGGTAGGTATGATTATGATGTATAGAAAGAAAAGCTTGATACCCGAATTCTCTCCCGCTTGAATGAATAAAACTAGATTTTAGTTAATTAAAGGTAAAATTTCACATTGTTTTAAGTACGATAATAGTAACTAACGTAATAAAGCTGAGCTATTGCAATCTAGAGTTGCTTTGTTTGCTTTTTTCTTGTTATCCAATGTCCACTCAATTTTCATTGGGTTTGTACTTGGTCAACCTTAAAAGGCTTTTCTCAATGATCACCCATCTTTCAGTTAATTATACATCCACAATTCATGAAGAAACTGATTTTAATTGTTGAAGGAAACTTTTCGTGGAAAAGGGAAATTCGACGTGACAAGTTGATGGTGTGAAATATATCCAAATCATGCCCAACAAACCATGATTTTCCCTTCATTTTGTAAAATTAAGAAAAAATCGCATTTGTCTTGGCTATGATTATATTGATTGGACTGATTTCATACCATTTAACTTGCCATGTGCAATTTTTCATCAACTGAAACCATTTTCTTAATGGATAGTAGTTACGTAATTAATTGAAAAATGGGTTAATGTTGAGAAACCTTTAAAGTTGGGTGAGTAAAAATCTAGTAAAAATTTAGTGGCCATTTATTAATTTAACCCTTTTTAGTTCTATAATGGGGGTGGTCATGGGTCGAGTCAAATCGTAGACTTGACTTTGCTCTTTAGCTCGTGGTTTTCATGTATTGAGTCGAGTCACCCACGAGTTGGCTCGAAAAAGTGATTTACGCTTAATTCATGGCTCGTCACAAAACAAGTCTGAACGATACATGGGTAGAGTCGGGACGAGCTAAGTTCGCGAGTTAACAAGTAGATCGACCCGTTTGTCACCCTATTTTATAGTTCATATCTCTTTTATAAAATATAATAGTGTAATTTGTTTGGCACATATTTTTAAAAAAATTATTTTTTGAAACATAATTTTCAACTACATCATATCTTTTATAACTTTTCCCCGGACATTTTTTAAAAAACTTATTTGTCACGTGAAAAATATGTGTCAAACAAGTAATTCATTTTACTTGCCGATAAGATTAGAAGCTCAATAAAAAATTCTAATCGGGCTATAAGATCTAATATTACTAATTTGTTGTATCCCGAAGCGTCTAAACTTGAAACATTTAATGGAGAGAATTTCTAGTATTTTTGGATGGATTCGTTAATCAATTAATATTTATATTATTTATTCATCTCCTAGTTCCAGTTAAATAGTGATCTCAATTATTTAATAATACACATATCTATTAAATATTAATGAATAGTGCTCAGCACTCCATATTCTGAGAGTACAAAAATCTTTTCTTAGTCCACCTCACTTGTTGTCATCAGAATTGCAGTGTAATGGTATCGGGAGGCTAGCGTTGGCTTGGCTCGGTTCCGTTATCCACGAGCTCGGCTCATCTCTCACTTTTTTTAAAACCCTCCTCCTTTTGTTCAAGTTTGGGACCAACTAATTTTCGAGTAAGTACAATTAAAATTGTATATGTACAACTTGTTACGCATACAAATTTATTTAAATCAAGCATCCGAAAACAAAGAATCAATTTTCACAAATTTCAGGTATTGTCAATGAAGTGTGCTGCTCTATGTGTTTGGCAACATATTTCATTGACGATACCTGCAACTTGCATAAATGAATTCTTTATTTTTGGAGGCTTGATTTAATAAAACAAAACATCATTTGTTTTCTCCTTTAAACTAAACTTGTTTAAATAATCATTCTCTTCCTTGCTCGATTTCATATTATTAATATCATCTCCAACTTTTTGAGAATCGCCCATATTATGAACAATATCTAGATTATGGTTGTATGGACGACTCTTAGGAAGTTGGAGATGTCACTAATAAAATGAAATCGAGCAAGGAAGAAAGTGATGATTTAAATAAAAGTGGTTTGAAGAAAAAAAACAAATGATGTTCGATTTATTGAATAGTATGAATATGAAATGTATAAAGTTGTAGAAGTAAAATGCATAAATAATAAATTGAATCAAGATTTGACAAAAAGACTTTCAAGAACTCTTGAACTGTGGGTGTAGTAAACTCCAGATAAGATAGTTTTGGAATCATAAAACTTTTCAAAAATTTGTTGAAAGGCTAGTTCCCAATTAGAATCAATCAAAACAAAATCATAGTCATTTCTTACATGTCTAGAGTTATAAAATTCAGTAATTAAATGTTCATATCATTCACATGATTTTAATAATAACTAAGTGGAGTTTTATCTATACTTTAAGTCAATTACAAATTGTTTTGAGATCTGGGCCATTATGTGCAAGAAGTTCTTCAAATACTTGTTTCATACTTGGTGATATAATAATATATATTAGTGTATCCCTAATTCTATTAATTTGAGCCTTAATATGTTTCACACCCTTTTGCACAATGAAATTAAAAATGTGACACACATAACGAACATGAAACAAAAAATAACCAAAATTGGATTGCTACTACTTTGAGTATCGTCAATGCTCATTCTTGACAAATCGTCGAGGATGGGATGTCGTTGAGACTGATAAATTCATTGAAAATTGAAATTGTGACATCATATGTGAGTGGCTATTGTTACGTCTACTAAAAACGTCCTTAACAAAATCACGAGGATCCATGTGTATATAATAGAATAATGTAGAGAATAAATATGAATTGTATAAATTGGATAATGTAAAATATAGTGTAGAGAATAGAATTGAGAGAATGTATGTAAAAGTACTGAAATTTGAATGTAACAAAATGTGTACTTGTATGTAATAATGAACAATGTAAATAGAATATAATTGAAAGTTCTTTGATATTTTGATTGTATAGAGAAAGTAGAAGAGAGTAGATAGTTCGTTGATTGTTGTGTAAAAAAATGATTTGTAATTGTAAAGAGCGGCTTGGCTAGCCTAACAAGCTCCCACTCAGCTTGTACTCGAATTCATCTTGAAATGAGCCCGAGTCGAAAAGCTATTTGACTCGATTGCCATCTCTACTCGAAGATATGAAAAATACAATTATTATGAAATGGTGTACATTAGTTCTATTGCACGAGCTCCTGTTTGATGTCCATTATTTCATCAAAATGAGTTTTGTAATTGTGAATTTTTGGAAAATACATAGTTAAAAAGTAGGA
>CAIGRN010039566.1:0-15728 GCA_903798345.1 Fraxinus anomala
CTACGGATTCTATTATTTAATTTATTAGAATATAAATTCAATTAAATAATAAATATTGTCATTAAAATATATCGATTATATATATATTTAAAGTGTTTATGTCCCAAGTTGATTGAACTTAGGGCATAACACTTACAGGTACTGAGGTACATCATAAAATTCTTTACTTATTTTTATGAGCATTTGAAGAACCTACTTCAAAGTCCTATGAGCACATCAAGTGAAGTAATATGCATTCTATAAACAGTATTTATAGCATATTTTACATAAAAATTCTTAGTTGGTGTCATATTCTATAATAAAGTCGAACAACGCAAATAATCCCTTAAATGAAGACATAAAGCCCTGATAGCAATAGGACGATTATATATATATATTTTAAAGTATTTATATCCCAAGTTAATTGGATTTAGGGCATAACACTTACAGGTACATCATAAAATTCTTTACTTATTTTTACGAGCATTTGAAGAACCTACTTCAAAGTCCTATGAGCACATCAAGTGAAGTAATATGCATTCTATAAACGGTATTTATAGCATATTTTACATAAAAATTCTTAGTTGGTGTCATATTCTATAATAAAGTCGAACAACGCAAATAATCCCTTAAATGATGACATAAAGCCCTGATAGCAATAGGTGTTCCAACAGTATGGATTGCATATTTTATACATACAAATTCTTAGTTGATGACATATTCTATTTATAGATAGTAATAAAACCTAAGTTAAAAAATATAAAGTCAATAGACAAACATTCCTTAAATGACCACACAACGCTCGGATAGGATTACGTGTTCAAAAGAAAGTCATTTTCAACTTAACTAATGTAATATATAAATTTGTAAGATAAGGTCCGACGTGAAGGGAGTTTTCTTCAAAATAAAAAAATAAAATATGAAGCAAGATGTTAACACTAAACTTATATGTGGTAAATTTCTCAATTCAGGCAGGAATAGCAAATGAATATTAAAAATAAAGAAAATAAAATATGAAGCAAGATGTTAACACTAAACTTATATGTGGTAAAATTCTAAATTCAGGCAGGAAAAGCAAATGCAAGAGCTGTAAGACGAGAGAAATAAGAGTAACTAGTAATGCACGGGTTTGACGAGATTACCAATTGAGAAGTTAAGAGAAAGGGGGTCGAAGAGTTTATCAATTAAGAGGTTAAGAGAAATACAATAATGAGAGAATAGTACTGCTATTCAACATCAACCACCGAATAAAAGAAACAACTTTAATATCAACAATAATAAATGCTGACAAATATGGATGCCCAATAAACAGAAATTGAAATTCACATATATTAGAAATACACAATTCACATAAAAAACTATTGTTAATTTCATACTATTTTGAAAAACAAAGAAAACAAACACAAGACATGTTAGACATGTTTAAGATTTGTTCAAAATTTGCAAAAAAATTAAATTAAATATTTTAAATATTTACAAAATAAGTGAAGTAAATGAGTGAAAGCTACATTTTAAGCATTTATATGAAATAGAAAATCACTTCATAGAGCTCAATTTCTAACATGGATGCTAAAAGTTCGCCCAAAAAGGTTTAAAAAACATTTAGACTAAAATGTTGTTAAAAATTTGGTTTTCTCTTAATTGTTAATTACTCTTGGAGAGTATCACAAGCCCGAATTGTATAAATAAGATGAAACTTTTGAAAAATATCTTCTACCTTTCTCCATTTCCCACACCAATGTTTTAGCAAGGACATAACATGAAATAAAGTCAGCTCAAAACAAAATTAGCCAATTGGGATAGATTTCTATTAAGTTACAGCCAAGACATGGAATGAGATGAGAAATATTTAGTAGTCCAAAGTCTCCTTGAAACTCCAAGCTTAAAAGTACCGAATGAATTAGTTGATTAGCAATCAGAAGTTTGGACCCACAATTTATCCTACTAAAACCAAGTGGAAAAAAACATATGTATTGACTGAATATAAGCGATATCGCATTTTAAAACTGTACTTTTATCAAGAAAACCTGATAGCTCTAGTAAATGCTTTTGGTTTTAGGATTATTTTGTAGCCCACGAAAATGATTTTTTGAACAAAAGGCAGTTGGCGCATCATAAAATTATTTACTCATTTTTATGAACATTTGAAGTACCTACTTCAAAGTCCTATGAACACATCAAGTGAAGTAATATACATTTTTCAAACAGTATTTATAGCATATTTTACATAAAAATTCTTGGTGTCATATTCTATAATAAAGTCGAACAACGCAAATAATCCCTTAAATGACGACATAAAGCCCTGACAGGAATATGTGTTCAAACAGTACGTATTGCATATTTTATATCCAAAATTCTTAGTTGATGTCATATTCTTTTTATAGATAGTAATAAAACCTAAGCTAAAAAATATAAAGTCAAATAGACAAACATTCCTTAAATGACCACACAACGCTCGGATAGGATTACGCGTTCAAAAGAAAGTCATTTTCAACTTAACTAATGTAATATATAAATTTGTAAGATAAGGTCCGATGTGAAGGGAGTTTTCATGAATATTAAAAATAAAAATAAAAAATAAAAAAATAAAAAATGAAGCAAGACGTTACACAAGAGAGGCATAAGAGTAGTAATGCACGGGGTTCGAAGAGATTACGCATTGAGAGGTTAAGAGAAACACGAGAATTAGAGAATAATACTGCTATTCAACATGAACCATCAAATAAAAGAAACAACTTTAATATCAACAATAATAAATGCTCACAAATATGGATGCCCAATAAACAGAAATTGAAATTCACATATATTAGAAATACACAATTCTCATAAAAAAAAACTATTGCTGTCAATTTCATACTATTTTAAAAAACAAAGAGAACAAACACGAGACATGTTTAAAATCTGTTCATAATTTGCCAAAAAAAAAAAAAAAAAAATTTATAATATTTACAACATAATTCAGAACAAAATAAATAAAGTAAATGAGTGAAAGCTAGAGGTAAAATAAAACAATCAGTACAATATGCAAAAAAAATGATAATAATAATTTGCCTAATAGCCTGCGGACTTCTTTTACTGTCCTTTTTGTATAAGCATTTATATGAAATAGAAGCTCACTTCATCGAGCTCAATTTCTAACATGGATGGTAAAAGTTCGCCCAAAAAATTATAAAATACATTTATACATGGTTCGGCATATTTTTTTCAAACTGCACATACTAAAGTGTTTAGTGGGCTAAAATTTTTGTTCTTCCTTTTCTATAATTTGTTTTTATTCGTTTTTATATTTTTGTCATGATTATTTTATTTTGGCGACGTTTAAAGAGTATTCATGAGTAGATAATTTTTATTAATCAAAATTAAAATTAAGTAATATATTTTGATAATGAGATAAAAGTGACTTTCCGTAAATTTTTGTTCTTCCTTTTCTAGGAACGCTAATGCAAAGTTGATCAAGGGTTCAAAACGATGACCACAGACATCTTAGAGTGCTAAATAATCTGGCATCGTACCTAAGATCTTTTTCACATCAGAACATTATAGTTGAGCAATTTTCATTCTTGGTAGAATCCAGTTGCATGCAAAATTTGATTAGCAATGCTCACAAAAAATCGTGCTATCTATTTTGGGTTTAAGTTGTATTTTAAAACAAATTGATGTAGCATGTGAAATAGAAAATCAATGTATAAATATTTCACTAATCTCTTCCTTAATCCTGTAGAACCAAAACAGAAGTTGCCTAAACAACTCTTTTAAGTACAAAAGTTCTTTTCAAGTAAAGCAAATATCAACACATAAGCTAAAGAAAAACAGACACGAACATCTGAACAAGCTTTTATTGCTTTTTATTGTTTGTTTTACAAATTGAAAGTTATAATATTCAAGATTATTCTTGATATTATATAAACACAAACTATTGAACAACACCTTTCATGCATGTCCCATAGCTCTCCCTCAAAGTTGTTCATACGAGAGGGAGAGAGAGAGAGGTAACAAAAATAGTTCTCCTAAGTATAAAATTAACACTTACATACAAGAATTACATAGACACAATAGATACACCAACAATACGTAGACATTTTCAAGTTCAAAGGAATTTTTCATTCTCAATGTTGTTCCACTTAATCATGCTCATCATGTGGGTTCTCTGAGTTTTGTTGTTTAACTTTATTATATTGTGCATCTGTTCCTTTTGCAGCTGAAATAGAACCCTAATAGAGAAATAAAAGATGTAAGACTTTATTTTATGAAACTTTACTTCAAAAATAAGCAAAATATAAAGGGGCATATCTCCGAACATGTCATCAACTTTCATATCGTCCTCAAGAAATTAATAAATGGAAAAAAAATAAAAGTGTAACTAAAACCGATATGGGATCATTTCCTTAAATTAAGTAACAAATTAACATATTCGATACATTGGTGTGAAGGAAAAAGAAAGTAAATGGAAATATGAAAAAGACTGCCAAGTAATTTAAGATGCATACCATGTCGAAGCAAGATCCGTATAAAAGTATGTGTCCATATAATTGTAATTTAAAGAGTGAACATCTTGTCTTTCTTATAGTTTCTTAAGGGGACAATCCATTTTCCTCCTATTTGTTGGCGATACATATAGCAATCATAATATGAATGCTATGACTACATTCTGCCTCTATTAACTCATATAGTAAACAATTGTAACAAGTTTTGAATGCGAGTTTTGATGTGCAAACCTTATAAAAATGTAGAGTACCAATTATATATCCATTATTACATAGATATCGTGTTCAAAGTTAGTTCACTTGTTCATAGATTATAATCCATTTTTGGAGGTAAATGTTTGATCTATAAAGCATTCCCATGGTAGTTTCTGGTCTTTTCTTTGTAAATATTCTTCAAATCAAGAGAAGTTTCTAATTGTTAATTCTCCAGTCTAGTGTATTTGTCATTGAAAGTTCAATATTTCTACCCTACATCTGAGGTCAGTGGTTAAGGTATTACACACACACCTGCTTGTAAATGCTGGTTCCAGTTTAAATAGTTAAGGGGTACCAATCCATTGAACTACTAGAAAAAGGGAATTTTTTAAATAAAGACATCAGAAAGCTCTTAGTTTGTGTTGTATTCTATTTGTAAAGTCGAATAGAGAAAGCTATTCGACTTTTATACATAAAAATTCTTTGATAGTATCATATTCTATTTGTGGGTAGTAATAACACCTAAGTTGAAAATTTGATGTCCCAAAAATCCCTTAGATGAACATATAAAGCTCGGATAGGGTTACAAGTTTAAAAAGAAAGTTATTTTCAGTGTAAAAATGTTACACGTACACCTGTAAAATAATGTCAGACACAAAGGAAGTTTTTCTTCAAAATATTGTTTTTCCACATGAACATTAAAAGTAGAAGTTGAAATAAAAAGACGCAAGATTGTTAATACTGAACTTACCTGTAGTTAAATTCAGTCAAGGAAAGCAAATACAAAAGCTGTAAGACGAGAGAGAAATGAGATTACAAGTGCACGGGGTTCAAAGAGATCACCATCAAATAACAAAACTTAAATATTTATGGAATCAGAAATAATCTGAAGAATAACAAGTTTCTGAAGACATAAGAAATTGACAGAAAAAGGAAGGTAAAAGGAAGATAATTGGCAAAAATAGTAATGCAAAAACAACGTACTTTGGTCCATACTCAAGGCAAGAAAACCAATTGAGAAGTTCAGAGCAACATAAGGATGAGATTACGAGATAATTGTACTCCTATTCAACACATCAACCATCAATAAATAGCAATGACAACCATTGTTCACAAATATGGAAGCCCATAATTAAAAATTGAAATTGATATAAATTAGAAATACACAACACACATAAAAAGAATTGCAGTTTGCAATTTTAAGCACAAAGAGAACAGACTCGAGAATTGCTAGACATGCCTAAGACTTGTTCATAATCTGGAAAAAAACGTTTAAAGTATTTTTGAATAATTACAACTTAATTAAGATCAAAATGAAAACAATCACTAGTGTACGACACAGAAATAAGATTGCCTAACAACCTGTGGACTCTTTTTACTGCCCCTTTTGGATAAGCATTAATATATGTGAAACAGAAGATCACTTAGTGGAGTTCAATTTCAAACACTGATGCTAAATTTTCCCCCAGAGAATTGTAAATTACATTAGACTAATATAGGAGTGAAACTATGGTTACCGCAAAAGGGATTTAGCCAGGAATCACTGCATTAGGAAAATCAGACTTGTGTTCTTTGTCATCTTAACTGTGATTTCATTTCATTTTTCTCGTACTGATTTAATTGTAGTTATTTTTCAATTGAATAAAAAATATTTTTACCTTCTTTGGAAACGGTGGATTGTCCAAGTAAATTTATTCAATCCAAATGAGATGAAAAGAAAATATTTTTGTCGAAAATTTAACCTTAAGTCCCTATGACTCTCTCTAATCCGTAAAAGAACTTGAAGAGAGTTTCATAAATAAATTCAGGAAATTGAACATTTACTCTTTAATTTTAGTAATTGTGTCAACCTTGTCCTCATCTTCTAAATCAAAATGTGGATAATTTCCCAATTTTATTTATCATTAGCAAGATTTACTATTTTTGAGTCCTGTAGAGGCTTTTATTGAAATAGATTTGGGTTGAATCAGATTAAGCAACTTACATCCAGATTATTAATTATAAGAATAAAAAGAATGGACAATACAATAGTTTTTGTTGTCAATTTTTGCATTGATTTAAAATTAATTTTTTTCACTCTTTATTTATCTTTTTCTTTTTTTGGTTAATCTACATATTTATTTTGATTTCATTGACAAGGAACGAAAGTAAGCAAGCGAATTAGTAGCATTCAAAGAATATGGAATTAGCATGCAATCCTCCAATTTCATTGTTTGCTCAAAAAAATTATTTTGTGATCTGATGTGCTGATAGAAGTGTACATTGTTGAGTTCAAATTCAAGGATGAAGGCAAGTCATACTACTTGAAGAATGACAATGTTGAAGTTTGGAGGATAGCTATAAATTGGTGCAAGAGCCATGAATAAGTATTTAAAGCAGTTATCTACATCAATCAGTCTTAATAAAGAACGCCGAACTAAAATTAGTTCTTCCCATATTATGCAAATACATGGCTAGTTTAGCATTACACTTCTCGAGTGAACCCATTAAATCTTCTAACGTATATTCTTTAGTCTTCTAGGCCTTCTAATAGCTCAAAACCAACCACAAACTCTCAACGAATGTCGTGAATAGCGTTTGTAAGTCTGTAAATTGTCCTTAGGTCTTGAAACTTGTTCATTATGTTTCTCTATAAAAACCTATGATCTTGCTTGTTTGTGATTATTGCGACGGATCCTATTGAGAAAGTATGTTCAAGTGCATAACAGTGACCAACAAAGAAATCAGATATGTTAAACTTCGTTGCTCACAAATGTTACTTGTAACTATCATATATACATAAATTGTTACAGGTAGTCCTGTTTGATCTTTTCATTTTGAACTTGAAGTTGTGTTTCAATGCAATTATGTGCACAATTTCCTGAATATCTTTCTTAGTGTAAATAGGTTGTCCTGCCAATCTTCATCATCGAAAATCACACATGAAGTACAAAAAGATCATGAAACTGGGCCAGCTTATGAGTTTTCACCAGACTCACGCATACTTGTGGATAAAGTAATGAGATCCTGATTTGTAAATACACTTCTTCCTCATTATTTTGAACTATTTAGGGGTGTCTGTGTGTTAAAATGAGATCCTAGTTTGTAGAAATTGTATACGGAATAACGACGATATCCTCTCTAGCTATCTCTACAGTGTCCTAAAATATCCAGATTATGGTCCACTTTATCACTTGTTTCATGTTCATTAGGATATCCTTCCTCAAAAGAGTTACGCGAAGAGAAGAACGGTATTTTTGTTGAGTTGAATCAGTCATCTCACTTGATCAAACCAATGGAACTGAGGAATGTATATTTTTCGAGAAAAAGAAATCCAAACTCCATCTCATACTTAGAGGGATCAACATCAAGGACATTTTTATACATCACGATATACGGTCCAATTACTCCGTTCGATATATAAAGTGAACAACACATTCTCCATTACTAGTGGTCCAATTCCATCTCCATCATTAACCATGTACATTTCTTAGAAACACATCAAATTAACAAACTACAAGGAATGCCAAATCTATATCATCTTAATACAAAATTAAACAAATTTCACTAAGGGTGCGTTTGATTGCAAGTATAAAATTTGTATGGAAGGAAAATATTTTCTAGGCAATTACGTGGAAATTGTCAATTAAATGCGTTTGACTGACTTAATTTTCCACCTAAAAAATATTGTATTTTTCCATGTTTGATAGACATTATTTTCTATGAAAATGGTCATTTTTTCCAAAATTTGATGTTTGATAGCAACTATTTTTCATGGAAATTGTCAATTTTTCCTTGTAAATTGTTCAATAAGGGGGAATCAACGTTTATCGTATAAGTATCGACATTTACTAACCAATTGGTTTTTTTAAAAAAAAGTAAAAAATTTTAAAATAAATTGAAAATAACAAAAGCAGTATGTACAAATCATTTATAAGTTAAAAAACCAAGTATCCCCTTCATCTGCATTTTAAACGGTGTATTATGGTAGCAACATGCATTTGTAATAACAAAACAGACATCAATAATGTATACTCTAATAAAAAATCCGATAAGCAAAAAATATAACGAGAATCCATTATTATAACTTTAAAACCATTTAAAACAATGCTCCACCATCAATCCGCCAACTAAATTGAGCTTTAACCAATCTAGGACATTTGCCTCCCAGAAAATTGCCATAAACTAATAAAGTTCCTTGAATCTCTATTGTTAGGAAGTAGTAATTTAAACCAACATAGATATCACACTTTTACATATGGTTGTTGAATTATCCAAGTACATCATCATAAAGTAACGGAGGACGATCATGGCCAAGCTTCGCATATACCAAATCACGCATGAAATATTTATAAGTCAAGCTCATAAACACTCTAGCGTGACTCTCATCCGACTCAAATACTTTCATGGCTTGTAGTATGTCACGCTTGTCTTTGTTCATGCCTTGTAATTTTTCTAGAACCAATTGCCAATTGATGTGGTCTAGCTCCATAGAATTAGCAATTCTTTTAGATGATTCGGCAATGCTTGACAAGGCAATGAGGCTCTTATCATGGGATTGGTTACGTCGACGTAGGATTTTGTTGGTTCCTCCTTCGGCATTACGCTTTAGAGCACGGACTGGGCTTCGATCCATATCCTCGTTTTGATCATCAACTTCATTCATATTTTCATTTGAAATATAAAAAAAAAAAAAAAATAACTTGTTAGAATCTTTTTATATAAAATGAATAGTATATAGTTATTATTTACGATCTTTTACATACCATGAATGGGGGAGAAATTGTCATTGCTAGTTACAGCATGATCTCCTGTAGCATAATCATTTCCAAAGGTAGCCTCCAAATCATCATGACGAGGACAAAGTTTGGTCCTCCACTTTTTGAATGCTGGTTTTTCCTAAAAAAAATAGGGGGTTATGCTATATGCGTAGTCAATGTCCAAAAGAAACTATGCTATTAAAATGTAATGACTAATAATATCATTGGTCAATGAAATATTGTACCTTCGAAAACTCCTCCCAGGCTAGTGCAACTACTGTAACATGTCCACTGTCAGGATCCAACCCAAAACCACTCATATTTAACAACTGACGAACTTCAACATATTCTTTTTTTAGAGTCTTCAATTGTGCCCTTACATTCTTATCTGACACCATGACTCTACATCTGTTGTACACGCTCTCAATTGCTTTGGACACATGATATGATGAAAAGCCATTGTCACTCCTTTTGTGACCAGCCAACAGCTGATGCAATAGTGCAGTTATCATACAACCATCTGTTGCATCACTCCAACGTACATGACGGGTCCTAGAATTAGGATCCACTTGGGTTGAGCTTACTTCCTCTACATCTAAATGAGTGGTTAGTCTAGGAACTCGAAAAGGCACCGTAGAGTTTTTTTGATTATGTGCCATGAAATCTCTATTGCAATATTAAAAGATTATGGTCAACCATTAAATAATAGCATGTAAAAAATATACGCCAACAATATGTTTCCATTAACAGAAATTCCAATTACAACATTAAAAACTCTAGCAACCTTATGTCAACCATTACATAAGGACATGAGAAAATTCTATCTAATTAATTAATATGGCTTCAATTTAAGCAATAAATAAATATGAAACTATATCAAGTTTATGTCCGTTACATAAGAACATAAATAAAAAGAAAAAAAAAAATACAGATTGAATCAAAATCAACTCCCGCATTCTGATTGGGAAAATAATCAGCCCACGTTAAATCAGCAATTGTATTCCTCTTATTATACCATGCTTCCTGAGCTGTGAAAGATATGTAAGCAATTGGAGTGTCATCTTTAGGTGCATCAACATGTGTAGGGTTCACCTCATCATCGCTACTATCCAAGTCCTCCTCACAAACATCTTCTACGTCATCAATCCTTAGGAAGTTGTGGATGGCAGAACAAGCAAGGACTATTTTTGCTTGTGCGTCAATGTCGTCGTAGGGTTGATGTCTCAAATATGCAAATTTTTTTTTTTAAGTAAACCAATTGTCCTCCCAATAAAATTACGTAGAGATGAATGTCGAAAATTGAACAACGCCTCATGACTTCCTGGACGTTGACCCTCAATGTCTCTAGGATGATAACAAGTTCTATGTTATGGTGCAAGAAATCCTGGAACCAATGGGAAGCCGGCGTTGACAAGATAATATTTACCTATTAAAAAGTTGCTCATTACATAGTCATTATTTAATTATTATAACTAGTACAAGAAAGAAATATTTTCAAATTAGTGATACAATTACCGAAAGGAATTGTTAGCTTGTCCTTGGCATAATATTGCACTCCATAACAATCAACCATCAAGTGCTGATCCCTCCCAACCAGCACGCACATATGTAAACTTCATATCAAATGTGCAAGCTACTAAAACATTTTGAGAAATCACTTGCTTTCTATTGCGATACCTAGCTTGCTCCTCTAAGGGAACGTTCGTAGCAATATGTGTACCCTCTATTGCCCCTACAACATCCTTTAAAAAGAATACTTTTCAAAATAATATAATTTTGAACTTCTAAGAAATATAGTGAAATAACTACGATCCCCTAACCTGAAAAAAGGAGTACCATGGCTTCACATTTTCCTTCTCATATGGTTGGTTATGAATAGTGGCATTAATGACAACATCTCTATGTAGTCCAACACAAGCGTGTAATACCATATGGAAGTAAAAATTCACAGTTTGACCAGATCGAGTATAGCTTGACTACGTTGGTCATGCCCAACGGTATTCAGAAAAATAGCCACTTGTTCCTCAATTCGAACATTTTTACTATCAACCAATCCATAAGTTCGCAAACGATCACATAGTCTTTGAAACAGACCTATTTTCATCCTAAGTAAATCATGACATGTTGTATCACGCGTACCAAACTTTCATGTAAGTGTAATTTCTCTTTGGGAATCCCAATTTGTATGAGGAGCCCTAGGGAGATGTCGTTCACGATGCCTAATATAATTATATATCACAATCGCGTGCATGACTATCGTCCAAAATAAACCTAAATGTTCTCGTCGGAGATGACATTGATTCCTTGTTGTAGCCATGTTACGCACTACCACGATAAATAAAAATCCAATAAAATGAACATATAAATTACACATTATGATTATATAAATAAATAATAAATTTAATCGTTCGGTCACATTTTATATTATAATTATATAATTTCAACAAATGCCTATTAAATTCGAGCAAATGATACTCCAGCAAATAATGTTAATACCTGCAAAATGGTAATAGTAATAAGCAATATGTAAATAACCTAATATTGTGGATGACTTTTTATTTTTTAACAAAAAATGGATAAAAATCGTCAAGATGCTACAAAACTAGAAGGTAAAGTGTCGGCATTGTCAAAATAATAGGTTGGGGATCAAGCAATTTGATCATAACATAAAAAGAAAGAGATTGATTGAAAGGAAATAAAAAGAAACAAAGACATGCCAGTTTTTAGATAGTTATGTCAAAGTATGAAGTGTGCATGATAAAAAGATTACCTCTTTATGATGAAATCTATAAAATCTATTACACAAGCTTAAATTCAAGAAACATTAAACATGACATTGGAGCTTTATTTGATAGAAGCATTGTTTATGCCTTTTGACACAATTATCAAACTATTTCCATGGAGAACCTTAGGGTTCCTAGTTGGGCACAAGATATTACGGAAACTTGAACAATCAAGTCATTTGACCAAAAACAAGAGATCAAACTATCCCATGCTCCCTCTTCACATGTATTTGGTTTCAGGCTCCTACTTTAACGAGAAAATCAAAAGCTAAAATTCAAGTTCATCTAACATCACACAAGTTTAAAATTATAAAATTCCAAGAAAAATACCCATTAAACGTAAGGAAAGAAATATAATTCTCAGATATTTTGGCAGCATCACTGAACCAAAATATAAATATACCAATATTGTGTCACTAAACAACATATATAGATGTAAAAATCATAAGTTTTTGGCACTTCACACAACAAAACTATAAATATACAAATTTTCTATCACTACCCGATTGAAACAGGTTTAAAATTGTCTGAATTATCTTTTGCCTATAAAAGATGTTGATTAAAAGCTAACATTCAAGCTCAGAGCAAGAGGAATCAAATAATATAATACAATTCAGTGGCAGGATTCATGCCTAATTGAATTGCAAAGGCGTGCATTAGTAAATTCATGGAATCCAAACATCCCGATCTCAAATATTCAAAAAAACCAAATAAGTAGAAGATAAAGACTATTTAAATCAATATTGAAAGCTCTGAAGTGGACAATTAATAGAATTTCAAAAATAATTATAATCCAAATCTAAAAATTTTCCAATTGAAACAACAATTATAAGCACAAAATGCGTGGAATGAGGCATGCATATAATTATTTACCTCATTGAAGATCTCGCCGTCAGAGAGTAGAACACTGAAAATACGTAGTTCGACCTTAACAACACCTAGATGGAGTGAATATGTGAATATGCGGAATTAAAAATTATTTAACAATTAATTAACAACAAGTCACTATTAATTATTTTCTAGATGGTTAATCATGTAATTCAATTATTTCTATGTTGAAATATCGCAGTTAAGTAAGCAATAAACGAACACAAGAATTGATCACGGAGAAACACAACTAGATAAAAACTTCGAACACTTTGCAAGTCAACAATCCACTATAAACGATTTATAACTTACAGTCTACCAGACTAGACTACGACACGTACTATCTGATCTCCTGACTGTAATTTCAACAGCTCTCCAGGATTTTGTGCTCCTGCACTAACTCCCAACTGCAATTTTCAAAACTCTCCTGGATTGCGCTATCCTGCAGCAACTTCTAGTTTTGTAAAATTATTTATCTCCCGTGGATCCACGAAGAACACCGTATTCTTCAATGACTAAAACTCCAGTCACCTTCCCTTGATCTTCAAAAACGCTAACGATATAAAGGAAGCAGTAGTTTGGTATTTGGATTATCAATTTGATGTTTTCACCGCTAAAAGCCAAATCAAGATGAAGGTCAAAAGCAATTATATGAAGATGATCTCAACTGTTTGGTAATTGGATTATGAATCTGATGTTTTCACCACCAAAATCCAATTACAGGACGAAGGTTGAAAGCAAATTATATGAAGATCATCTCAAAGGAATGTGTTTCTCTCAATGTTCAACCTTACAAAATCGTTATGTGGCTTTTGCCTATTTATATGTAGGTTAGAAAATGAATGAGCCAGATAAAAAGCCTTTAAAAAATGAATTAAAAATTTTCAGATAAAACTGTCGCTTGAGTGAAGGGCGAGCGACAGTCGAGCAACAAGTTGTCGCTAAAGCGAAGGAGAGGAAACAGTCAGGCGACGAAGTTTCTGTTTCTGACGCTCGAGCCAAACCATAGCGACAGTCTAGCAAAAATTCGCGCCCTTTTTTACTTCTTTCCCATTCTCGAACCTTAAACCTAAAATATCACAACTTTCTCTAATTGCACATTAGTCCTTGACTTTTTACAACATATCAACTTTAATCTTTTTTTTTTCCACAGACTTGCCAATTACATTAAATACCTAACAAACCCGAATAATGAAGAACCGCCGATTGGAAAGGGCATTTGGTTTCTTCTTCCTGGTTCGGTTGTGTGATTAGGAGAGAGGGTAAGGGTTTTGTACGTGAGTTGAGATGAGAGAGAGATAGGGTAACGTGTTTTGGTAGAATAGTTGATAAACTAGAATTTTTGAAAAGGTTGAATTCTGTGGAAAATAAAATCCTACTCCCTAGAGAAAATTTAGTCACGTGACCAAAAGTAGGAAAACATTTTCCATGAAAATAAATGTCTATCAAACGGTACAAAAATAAAAATTTTGATAGAAAAATGACATTTTTCATAGAAAATATTGGCAATCAAACGGTAAGTGTGGCTGCAAGATGAGCTGATGATGGTTTTCAAATAGACAGTCTGTTAACCGTCAATGGACATTAAACAAACCGTCAATTTAATAATGCATGGACTATATTAAATCTGCAAAAAAATCATATATCTGTCCACTAATTTATACACATATACTAAGCACACTAAAATAAGCCAACATAATATTTAACAATTATAAACCAAATTCAAACTAACGAAACCTAAGAAGAGAAAATATTCTTACCATATCAAATTGTTAAAATGTTGGTTACTAATAACTGTTCATGATATACTTCGGTTGAGTTTTGTGGATATGTGTGCGCAAGTAAAATAGAAATTAGTGATATTTCAGAATTGGAGGAGAGATTTAAGTGATAATGAAAGCGAAAGAGTCGTTGGACAATTTAAAATTTTAATTGGAATATCTTGAGATATTTCCTTTTGTAATTGAAAGGGTATTCATATCTTTTTATCTTAAGATTATTTTAGTGATTAAAACCCCTAAAAAGGTTAATTTTGTCTTTATTTATGAAAGAGACCATTGACATTTAAAATTTGTAAATTAGGTTGATTGGCAAATTGGCACCGTTGACCTTGTTTTCAAGGATTTCTTACTTTTCATTTATTTTTAACCTTTTTCTCAATAGTTTTTTATTGACCTGAATTTATCTTTCTTTATAGGGTTTTATCTTTATTGATAAGTTCTTGAACTTCAATTTTTTTTTTTTTATTGAGTGAGTTTCCAAAATGCGAACGAGTTGTCTCAGTTGGAGCTATAGTAGAAATATACAAATCATAAAAGCTGAAGCTTGATTTCATAGGAAGAGCTCGTGTTGTTTATGTGTTCCAATTGAATGTCAATTCTATAAACGATATTTTAAAAAGAAAAGTGTAAACACTAATAGAAAGAAAAGACTAAACTTCTACGATAGAGTGATTTAAAGGTTTCTAAAATTTTCAATATGTAAGATGAATGTGTTGTAAAGTACTTTGAATGCTAATTTTACCTTCCACAACATTAAGTGTTTTCAACCATTTAAGTGCTAAAATATCAACTTTTTATTGAAAAAGACCACTATAATTTTTTAATTTTAATAAAAATAAAAATAAATACAGAGAATAATTTTTTAAAAAAAAAAAGTGAAAAAGACAAAAAAAAAAAAAA
>CAIGRN010039569.1:0-18179 GCA_903798345.1 Fraxinus anomala
TCGGGGTTCAAACGAGGTGGTCCCTGAACTTTATCCCCTCCATCGAGGCGCCCACGCTTCCTAACATAGTGGATGGTTCATCCATACAAAGGCTTCTCCTTTAATGTTCAGCCTCATCAAAAGGAGTTATGTGTTGTACGCCTTGGGGTTCAAACGATGTGGTCCCTTTGGGGACTTTTTCCTCTCTTCCGAGGCTCCCATGCTTGACAACTATCTTGAAGCAAAGGTTTTATTTATTTGTAAAGGCTGGGAGAAATTTCCAGCAATGAGTTACATTCATTGGTAATACATTCGTAAATACTCGACATTCCATGGATGAAGTTGAACACTTCCATCCATGTCTTTGATGCAGTAGATACCAGGTCGGATCTCTCTTTCAATGCAGTAAGGCCTCTCCAGTTTGGCCCGAAGGTGCCTACTCCTGACTCCTTGGAAGATAAAAAAACCCTTCGAAGCACCTAGTCATTTATCCGGAAGGACCCTTTCTTTACTTTAGCATTATAATATCGGGTCATCTTCCTTTGATATGCAGCCAATCTCAACTAGGAGTCATCCTTTTTTCTTCAAGGAAATGAAGTTCACACCTCCTGAGTTCATCATTAGATATCTCGCTGAAATGTAACCTTCAGGGGAGAGGGTAGCCCCACCTCTACCGGGCTCACAACCTCGACACCGTAGGTCATTGAAAAATGAGTCTTACCAATTGGAGTTCTACATGTAGTTTGGATAGTCCACAGCACTTGTGGTAACTTATCCACCCAAGCTCCTTTAGCCGTGTCAAGTTTCTTCTTCATAGTGTGTTTTATAGTCTTATTCATAGCCTCGACTTGCCCATTAGCATGGAGTGATGAGGGATAGAGAAATGCTTCCTAATTCCTAACTCTTCACACAGGTCTCGTACCTTTTTATTGTCGACCTGCCTTCCATTATCTAAGACAATAGAGTAGAAAATCCCAAACTGGCATATGATGTTTTTCCATAGAAACTTGGATGTGTTAGCCTTTGTAATCTTTGCCAGAGGTTCGGCTTTATGAAGTAATCAATTGCCACAATGGCAAAATTAGTGTTTCCTCTGCCCTTGGGTAAAGGGCCAATAAGGTCCACGCCCCACTTGCTGAAGGGTCACGGGCTGGACACTGCTACCAACTCCTGGGAGGGTTGTCTTTGGACATTTGAGAAGCGCTGGCATTTATCGCATTTTCGAAAAAATTGTATAGCATCATTTTTTAATGTAGGCCAATAATATCCCTTCCTTAATACTTTTCTGGCCAAAGCAAGTCCTCCCGAGTGGTTGCCACAAACAGTTTCGTGAATTTCACGGAGTACACAGTTGGCTTCCATCCTTCCCACATACCAAATGAGAGGCGAAGGGAATCTGCGCTTATAGAGAATGTTTTCTGGTAGCATAAAATGTGAGGACCTCCTTATTAGCTTGTAGGCCTCTTCTTTATTGTCTGGCAAAATCTAATCTTTGAGATAGGATATGAGGGTTTCCATCCAAGTTGGGGTTTCTTCCATCCACATCACTACCTCAGCAGAGGTGGATGGCCTCGAGAGGTGATCGATTGGTACAACTGTTAACAATTTAGAATTCTTGCTACTAGCCAACTTGGATAAAACATCGGCATGGGCATTTTCAATGTGTAGGATCTGAGTCAATTCAAATTTCTCAAAAGAAGAAAGTTGGTTCATTACCAATTTGAGGTTGCCGTTAACTTGCCCCACAATGAGTTGAGAATCGCTGTTGATGAGAAGCCTCTTTACTTGCATTTCTTTGGCCAACTGTAAGTCGACAATAAGTGCCTCATACTTGGCCATGTTGTTGGTGGCCTTAAACTCGAACGGTACAGTGAAGTTCAGCTTATAACCCTCGGGGCTGATAAGTACTACGCCCGCGCTCGAGCCAGTTTCCTCGACCGAACCGTCTACGAATAAGTTCCATATAGGAGGTTCGATGGGTTTCATCATTTCGCCTACTTCAGGGACATTGGTGAATTCTACCACAAAGTCTGCCAGGGCTTGGCCTTTGATGGTGGTTATTGGCTTGAAGAGAATTTTAAACTCGCTCAACTCTACGACCCATTTCAACAATCTTCTCGAGGCATCAGGTTTTTGTAATGCTTGCCTGAGCAAAAAATTGGTTAATACATGTATTGTATGAGCTTGGAAATAGGGCCTCAACTTTCTTGATGCAATGATTAGCGCTAAGGTTAGCTTCTCCATGTTTGCGCATCGAGTTTCAGGTGCTAACAGCGCCTTGCTAACACAATAAATCGAAAGTTGGGCTACACCTTCTTCCCTAACTAGCACTGCACTTATGGCCTCAACTGAAACAGCCAAATAAAGTTGTAATGTTTCTCCCAGCTTGGGCTTCAAGAGAAGGGGACCTGTCCTAGATTTTTTTTTAGCTCCTAGAAAGCCTCTTCACATTCCTCTGTCCATTGGAGCTTATTTCCTCCTTTCATAATTTTAAAGAAATTGAGGCATTTGTCGGTTACCTTCGAGACAAAGCGGCTCAAAATAGCCACTCGACCGGTTAAGCTTTGCACATCCTTCGGCTTATGAGGGGACTTCATCTCAATCAGTGCCTATATCTTCTCGGGGTTGGCATCTATACCCCTTTGGTTGACCATGTCCCCAAGAACTTGCCTGACGCAACCCCAAATGCGTACTTGAGGGGGTTCAACCTCATGCGGTACCTTAGTAAGACACGAAAAGCTCCATCGAGGTGGGTTATGTGGTCACTAGATTTCAAGCTTTTGACAAGCATGTCATCTGCATAGACTTTCATTGTATTGCCCAGTAAGTTGGCAAATATTTTGCTCACGAGCCTTTGGTAGGTGGCTCCGGCATTCTTTAGTCCAAAGGGCATCATTCAGTAGCAATAGAGTCCCCTATCTGTGATAAAGGAAGTGTGACCCTCATCACCTGGGTACATAGGGATCTGATTGTAGCCAGAATATGCATTCATGAAGCTCAGAGACTCATGTTATATCGTGGAATCTACTAGCTGATCTATCCTTTGGAATGGAAAACTGTCTTTAGGATAGGCTTTGTTAAGGTCAGAAAAGTCAATGCATACCTTCTACTTCCCGTTATGTTTCTTCACTAAGACCGGGTTGGAGATCCACCTTGGATAAAGGGCCTCCCTAATGAAGCCATTCTTGATTAGTTTATATACCTCTTCCTTCAAGGCCTCATAACATTATGGATTCAAAGCTCTTCTTTTCTGTCTATGCGGAGCAATCTTATGATCAATTTTCAAGTGGTGGCAACTAACCTTAGGGTCAATGCCCACCATATCCTCATGCCTCCAAGTTAAGACATCTCAATTTTCGCACAAAAATTTCTTTAGTTTTTCCTTGAATTCTGGAGCTAGACCCTTGCCCACCTGCAACAGCCTGGTGGGTTCCAAGGGGTCTACCAGAAAGCTTTCCAGCTCCTCCATGGGTGTTGTATGAGAATTGGCCTCGATAATGCCGGGGTCGATTTCATCAAATGTGGGTACCTCTTTGGAAGTGATCATGTCAACATCGCCAGTTCTCATGTTGATATCCCTAGGCTCTGCCTTTCTGACGGAGTTTAAATAGCATTCTCGGGCTCTTTTTTGGTCATCTCTTACCGTTGCCACCCCCTGTTCAATTGGGAATTTCATGTATATATGGTGAATGAAAGTGTCAGCCACAAGGTCCTTTAATGCAGGCCTTCCCAATATGCCATGGTAGGCGGACCTTCTATCAACTATCAAGAATTTCATGAAGTTCAATGTTGATAAGGGTGATTCTTCCATCTCCACAGCAAGTGTGATCTTGCCCATCGGGATTATGCTATCTCCAATGAAACTGTACAGTGGGGTGTTGATGGGAGTCAACTCATGGTCCAAAATCATTTTGTCGAATGTGGTTCCAAAAAGGATATTATCAGAACTGCCATTGTCCACCAACATTCATTTCAACCAATTTCTAGCTACCCCAGCCCTTATAGCAAGGGCGTCGCAATGGGGATAATAGACACCCTCCGAATCTTTATGTGTAAACACGATGGAAAGTGATTGATTTCTTCGAAAACTATTGTCCACTATATAGCTGGTCAATAGGGGGGCCCTTTGCCTCCCGGGTATAATTCCTTTGGGAGTTTCTTGTCTCTCCACCAACATAAGGGCCTCCAAAGATTGTGTCAATCTCGTGAATGGGAGCGTTGTCTGCCCGGGAGTGATAGCCTCTTCGTTGTCTATCTCTTGATCTTTTCTCTTCATATTCTCTTCGTCGTCGAGGAGAAACATCCTAATGACGAGGAGTGGTGCCTAGGCTCTTGGTCATTGCTGCAAGTTATCTCGATTATCATTTTGAGAATTCGATCCCCTAGGATGTTGGGCAATATCTCTACAGTCTGTAATGTTGTGGCTGTATGAGTGATGGTACGTGCAATATTCGAGGGGGTTCGACCTGCCCCGAGGTCTTGAACCTCGCCCTCCACGAGGGGCTGCCGTGTAGGCTCGATTGATTGAGGATTTGCTACTAGTACTTCTTCATAGGCCAATGTGGGTACAGCATTCAAGGTCACCATGGCAAGTGCTCGGCCTGAACAAGGGGCGACCTTGTTTCCAGACTGGTTCCAATGGTGGTCCATCAAGTACGAGGTAGGTCCTATCCCGCACTACCTTTGTTGAGACTGGAAACCTCTACTAGCCCTGCTTTTGTGATCAATCAATTCCTCATTGATAATCTCACGCCTCATCATTTCCAGCAGGACGTCGTAGGTCATAGGATCCTGATTTTGCACATCTCTCCAAAAAAGGGTATTCATATTCAGAACTCCTTGCAGCGTCGATAAGGCCTCACGGTCGGTAACTTGAATTTAATATGTCATTTCATTCGTGAAGCGGGCCAAGAAGCTCTTTAGAGTCTCACCACGTTGTTGCCTTATATCCTGAAGGTGCTGAATGGGGGCTTCTCCTTCCTTGCTCACTGCAAATCTCTTTAAGAAAGTAGTTTTGAATTCTAGCCAACTTCTAATTCTCCCAGGTGGTAGCCTGCTGTACCAAATTTCAGCTACTCTACTAAGGGTCAAGTGGAAAGCTCTGCATTTTACAACTGGGGTGGCACCGCTCAGGCTCATATGTGTCTTATAACTATTCAGCTATTTAGCTAGGTCGCCTCTCCCATCATATTTTGGTATCTTGGGCATCACATAGTGGCTAGGTACCTGGGCATTCTTCAATTCTTGTGAGAACGGTAGGTTGTCATGATCATCATCTAGGTCACAAGATCTCTGTGAGCCATCTGAATCATAATTTACATTAGCATCGTATCTTGGTGGTGGTGAAGAAGGCCCTGCCTGATTTCCAGCCTCCTCATCCCTCCTTCGACGTTCATGCCGAGGTGACATAGTCCGGGGGGTCATATTCTTGCCTTTCCTCTGGCTACCAAGTCTCAGGAAGTGGGGGCTGGGGTCTGTTTCGAGGTGTTGGCATTTCATGTCGCTGCCCATGTCTTGGTTCTGCTGGACTTAGTCAATCAAACACGTTGATGGATCTCTGAGGCCTGTATTCTGGTTCATATTCCGAAGGGAAGTTATCATCCATGTTGAATCGGGCATTGGTGGGTCGACCAAAAGCGTAGTTTGAGGAAACATCAACTCCCACTTCCCTCTCAAGGGGCTAGCTCCTCTAGCATGTCTGGGAGAGCGAGCTCTTTACCTTTGCACTTCCTCCCCATGTTGGCGTTGTTCCTGTGAGGCAAATGGAGGTGTTGGGTGTCCTCCATGGCCTTGCATTTGCATCAGCAGTTCTTGCATTGCTAAATTCTGGTTGGTGATGTTTCTCATGTTGGCTGCCATAGTTGCCATTTCTCTTGTAAGCTAGGATGTCGTTCTCATCCCACCTCGTCTATGATTGTGGTGAGGTCAACACCAACTCACAGGGACGGTCGTGGCTGGGACTTCATTGTCACTTTTCCTCATACACCTAGGAGGGGTGTCTCCATCCGAACTCATCTCTTTTCCAACCTAAAACTCAAATATTTTTCAACTCTATGGGCTTCCTCTTATTCCTTTGCAGGAACAAATCATTTTTCAATGGGGATGCCCACACTATTTTTTCAGAAAGCTTTTTTCATGGGGTTGCTCGTGGTTATAGTGTGGATTGTCATAGACAGCGTCAATCTGTTGACTTCAAAAAATGCTGTCAGCAGATGTCGGACCCACTCGCGCATGCGCAAGCTAGATCCAACACATAAATGTCGATCAACGGTTAAGATCGCTTCAAGTTTGGACGTGGAAGGAGCTCAACGACAAGAGATGTTTCCGTTCGGGTTCCGGTAGGATTCACGAGATATGATTCTGTAAGAATCTACAATCGTTAAGAGCAAGATTCGTAGTAGAAAGTATGTTTGGAAAGCAAATAATATTGTCCTTGGTATATAAATTTGCATTAACCTTTACTTTCACATAGTCGGGGTATTTATAGTATTACAAATGAATCGGTGACCCTTGGATCAAACTACACATGTCTTCATCTCGTCGGTTGAGGCGTCAATTCGTATATTTTCAAAGCAATAAATGCTCTTACACCCTATTGACAAGACAAGACGTAAATATACTTTTTACAGAGGTCACATCAATCATTCTATAATGAATTCTTCACGTCGGCCGCCACTAGTTGAAAAGGCTCGGAGGTAATTGGCCTCGAAATTTCATGAGCATCGTCTTATGCATTGGCCTCAAAATTACATGAGCCTCATCTTATACGTGGGCCTCGTCTTATACGTGGGCCTTGACAGTTTGGGCCACAGCTTAAATAAGATGGTCACGTGGCGGTATCTTGTAACAAGTCATAACAGATAATAAAAATATACTTTTCAAATATTTTTTCTCTTCATGGATAGAGGAAGAGGAAAAAGTATAAAGATTTCACATAGTACTTTAATCGAAATCCATACCAAATAATCAAATTATTTAACTTTTGATGTAAAAGGTAAAATATATAATACATTATTTTCATTATTGTAATTATTGTTATAATTTTTTAGTTTTTTTTTTTTTGCATTTGTGTTCATAATATACTTTATAATTTTTTTTTAACATTAGTTTTTTTTCCCTCAACATGAGTCATCAATATTTCGACCTTGGGTCAACAATTTTATTTCTTTCTTAACGTTATCAAAAATTAACTTCTTATTTACCTCGGTCTGGATTGAGGATTTACATATTTTAATTTTTTTTGTATTTTTTTCCTTTATTTTTTCAATCTCACAAAAGAATGCCGATCCTTGTCAAGAACTTATTTTAATATTTTCTTTTTAAATCTGTTTCACGAGTCAATAGGATATAGAATAACTGGAATAATAATCGAAGTGTGAATGGTCTTTTTATCTTCTTTTTTTCCCTTCACCAATGATAATAATTTATTAGTATTGGGTTTTTAACGAAACTTATTTGAATCCCACGTCCAATAAAAATTAAAAGTACTCTCTAATTTTATGCTATTAAAAGATTCTATCATTTGTATTTTCTCCACCCCAACTTGAGTGATACATAAAGAGAGAGAGACTTTGAGTTGTCTTATTCATGCACTGTATAATTTTTGAGGTGTTCGTAATTCAGAGTTTACGTGTGGGTTACTCTTTTATTCTCCCATTTTGGTTATTGGATATCTTGTGTGGACGTAGGCCAAGTGCCAAACCAAGTAAATTTTATGTTATTTTTCTGTTGTATATTTTGTTTCGAACCCAATAATTGAGGTTCCTTTTTTTTTTCTTCTCTGTTATGGTGGCAAAAATACGAAATTTTGAAGTTCTATGGCAAGAATGATCTCTGTCTTCAATGTATGAAGATAGGAGCCATGTAAGTTCAACAATAGTTTCTTTACGCAATGTAGGGTAAGGAGGACTTTCAAACATCTATTCCCAACAATGAAAAGATCAATATATTGAAACAAGCACATAGAGATGAGACTTATTAAAATATTCGTGATAAAAAGGTTTTCTACTATAGTTGGAAAACAATTTTTAGCCCCTTGTTTGGTTTAGTTAAAAATTAAAATTTTAGCAGATTTTGATAAAAATTGGTAAAATGTGTTGTAAAAAATTTAATAAATATTATGAGCCCCATAAAATATGTAGTTGAAAATTTGTTTGAGAAAAAGTTCTAAAAAATTGGGGCCAAATAGGAAAAAAGTGCATTATCAATTCTTTTATTACAATCTTAAACGGTTGTTATTATGTGTCACGAAAAGTAGAAATTAGAGTACCGCGTAAGACTAAGACATCCATTTATATGTACAACATGGTGTCAAGGTCTTTGGTAGAGCTAAGCATATAATGTTTGGTAGAATAAAACATGGGATTGACATTTACAACATGATCATGCATTATCCATTCTGCAGAATAAGCAAAAATTAAAAAACAATACATTTTCAATTTCTTGAGCACATAATCATTTTATACTAGGCGAAAGACAGTTGGGATGACTTCTTTTGGCCTCTACTTGCCAACCAACCAACTTTTAATAAGAACTAGTTGGCCAAGTTTAGAATTATTAGCCATGACTTATATGTTTGATAATATATCTAATATATGGAATGGCGTAAAATACCACCAAATTTAGGTATAAAAATATTAACTTTTCTATTCTTTTTAATAAATTCAACGTCATAAGATTGAATTTTAAGACTTAATAATATTGTATTGGAGTTTAAAAAGTTTAAACGATAAAATGGTCCATTTATTGATGGGCGAACAACTTGGATGTTGTTCTCCTGGTGTGAAACCAGTTGGTTCCGTTGTTTTAGCATTATGTGACTTATTAATTTATCCTATAAACTACTAGGAGCTAATGTAGTCCATATCGGATTAATCGTATTCTAGGGCAGAGAGTTAATAGACTTACAAGAAGAATCGGTATCGGAGTTAGCTGAATTTCTTTAATTAACCTATCTAAAACTTAAATGAGCAGTAAAATTCTAAAATTCGCGTTCTTAACGTGTTGCCATCTTTTTCAAGAATGTTATGAGTAAAATCTCTTGTCACGTAGATATAAAAAGAAATTGTTTGTATGTAGGGTAAATTTATTTAATACTGAATCTTTAACAAATTTCCCCTACGTTAAGATCAAATTCAGTTTTTACTTATAGTGAAATTATTATGAATAGGTGATGACAAAAGTGGGAGTCTACATCACATTGAATCCAAAAACAAATATTTATGAAGTGTTAATAATTATTCCAAAACGCCAATAATTCAGAAGCAACCAAGAATTCACATCATAGGCAGTAGAAAGGGACTTTAATATGACTTATGGAAATTCAATACTGATTGAGCCTTTTGCCAGCTTGAACCCCATTTATATATGGGCTCATTATAAACAACTGTACTCCATAAGTGAGGGCAGTTAGTGTGGAGAAATGGGATACTACAAGTTTCTGCATTTGCTGCAGTAGTAACTGCTTTGAGAATTAGTGAACTAATTAATCTTATGTTTTGGCTAAGCTCAAAAAAATTACTTAATAAGTAAATTTTAAATCAATAATTCATTTTTTATGTAATATTAAATAACAAGTTTCTTATCTTGAAAATATAGTCCGTTTCATGGTGCTCTTTCGAGAAATATTGAGATGTCAACGGAGAAATAGAAAACAGAGTATAACAAAATAAAAAGTAACATACCTAATCATGTATGAAAATAATTTTTTCTTACCAGTAAATTTGACTTACTTTTAAGTTTAGACAAACATAATCCTGTGGTCAAGAGATTGATCCAAACGTTTTATTTTTTAATTCACAGCCTCCATATCCAATCTTGCTGTTCAAACTAAGAACTGAACATAAATATATTTTTAAATTCAATAAAACAATTGCATAGTCAAACACATGATATTTTTTCATGCATAAGAAAACAAGTACAGGAGAGAAAACTTTGTGGCATTTGTTCTCTAACCAAACTGATCTGACATTTCAAAGAAACATAATAATTAAGTCTCAAAATCAATACAAAATGCCTAAAATTTCAATTAACGAATCTGAATTTATAATATTTGTTGACAAACCATTCTTAGAATAGACTTTGCCACTTGAACTTGAAGAATCAAGGCTAGAATTTAACCAAAACCGAATTACAAAAAATAAAAAGAAAAAAAAATCAATTTCAAGAGAAATCTAGTGATGTCTTCATAGCTTTTCTTTTGTCCATAAAATCATGTATTCTTGTGAGTGCAACTTGTAGTGTCTGCTCACTCATATTTGCGAAGCAAACTCGGAACCAACCAGGGTCAGAACAATGGCAAGAAGATCCAGGAGAAACATTTAACTTCACTTCTTGCAGAATTGATTTCCATAAAGTTAACTCACTTTCTTTTGTGGGCTCCTCCAATAGTGGACTTAGATTCATCCAGCAAAATAGTCCAGCATTTCCCTTCAAACACTCGATCCCAGAATTTCTCAATCCATCAATGATCATTTGGTACCTTTTCTTGAGTCTTTCGCGATTCGTCTTTATGTAATTTTCTGTGAATTTCTTGTCTGAAAGCATTGAAGCCAAAAGCTGTTGTGTTTGAGAAGAAATCAAGGTGAAACTGGACATTCTTCTTGCAGTTGTCACAACTTTATCATTATATGAATATATTGTTCCAACCCTAAATCCCGGGAGGCCTAAATCTTTCGATAGACTATAAACAATGTGAACTCTTTCAGAATCTTTGTAGTTCCGGGCTTCTAGAACTTCTGCAACGCTTACAAATTCGTCGCCAGAAAATGTTGATCCCGAATAGATTTCATCAGAAACAAGATGGATGTTTTTAAGCGTAACGAATTCGAGAATCACTTCAAGGGTGGATCTTTTAATTGTTGCTCCAAGTGGATTTGATGGATTTGTTATGAAAACTCCTCTAACTTTGATGTTCATGGATTCGGCTTCTTTGTATGCTGCTTCTAAAGCTTGAGGAGTGATCTCAAAATTGTTAGAACTATCACAATGAACTGGAACTATCTTAACACCTGTTCTCCACCTTAAGTCTCTGTCAAAACTGTGAAATCATAATGAAATTAGTCCCTTAAAAACATTATTTTAGAATGGAAAATTATTGTCAAGATTATGTAATCATGATTAGTATATAATATAAATATGAGTAATTATATTCTTACCCTGGATAGTATGGAGTTGGAATAAGCAAGGCATCTCCAGGATCAGCTAGAATGAAAGTCAATAGCTCATTAGCCGCGGTTGCGCCGGCTGTAATAACAACTCTATCAGGATTGAATTTTGCTCTTCTCCCTCTTACTTGTTCCATAAAACATGCCATTGCCTGTATAATTTCACAAGGAGTGAATAAGTTCATGCAAAATTCATCTACGTACATACTCGACTAGGCAGTACTCGATAAGACACTTGTTTATTGAATAGAAGTTTTTACCTTTCTGAAAGATTGAAGTCCATGATAATCTTGAAATAAAGCGTTATCTCTAAAGCCAGAAGTTCTATTTCCCCAGTTTGTTGCTTCTGAATGTTTCTCCAAGTACTGTTCCAGCAAATCATATGAAACCTGTACAAAAATTAACAAAATTTTAGAACAAAAAATCGATTTTTTCTTTACGTGAAATGGCCGTCCAAACTTACTTGATTTTCTGCAAGTCCCATCTGAATAACTCCAGAAGGATTACTTAATTCATCATAAGGGTCTTCATCATATGCCTTCCACCCTGCAAAATATGGTGAATCTTCTCCATGTGTATCTGAAACTGCAACTTTTGATAAACCCACAGCAGGCTTTTCAATCTCAATTGCCATAATCACAGTGTATAATTCTGCACGTTCCTTTCAAAAAGAGCTGCTCGTGCATAAAAATGAGAGGAAAAAAATTCTTGAATTCTAAGAGCGGAAAAGTTCTTGGATTAATGATCGATGAGACTTTTGTTAAGTGAAGAGGCCTTATATAGCATAAAGGAGGGGCCCTCAAAGAGAGAATATTCTTAACAAAAAAGGCAGAGGAACCAATGACTGAATCTGTAGAGTAAGCAACATCAAAACTCCTCTTTAGCAAAATATTTATAGGTTTTATTCACTGCCGACAACTGTTGGCTTCTGTCATCATTTCAAGCTTCCTACCTATCTCAATCTCCACAAGATCCACAGCAAATACAGTGGTTGAGTGGGAGCAAATTAGCTTATGCCTTTTTTTTTCTGAGAAAATACTCGTTAACTATTTAATTTGAACCATGGTTGACAAATAGAAAATTGGACTGACCAGAGCAATTAATGAGGTGATTAGATGAGAGATCAGATATATCATTGTTTTTTCTTTTCACCAGAATATTCTTTCGCCCTTTCTTTAAAAAGAAACAGAGAAAATTACACAAGGGGTCTCAGTTTTTCGAAATAGAGCATTTAAGTCCACTACCTCCATTTAAAACCTTACAGTGAAAAGCCTGCATATTTATAAATTACAGAAACATTCGTTACATAGAAAAAAAAATTACATTTCATTTTACCTTTTCTTTGTCTTTTATGTTAAATTTGTAACCCTTTTTTTTCGATTTTTCTTATATTTAATTTAGATAATAAAAACCTTTATTTTGTTACCTCTCCCTATGTGGCAATCAGCTAAATAAAATGTCACATAATTTTAGAACTACTCTTCGCATCACCTCTTCCAAATATTTCTTCCGAGATGATTCAACAATCCATTCCACATCACCGCTTCCAAATACTTCTTTTGAGATTATAAGGCCATGATTTTAGATGCAGCTATATATAGAATATTATTTTTATTTGATGAGATGCAACAACTCTCCACTGTACTATATATCCGATGTGATGGGCATAATTATAAATATCACCTCATCCAAGTTGGCAAATAGTAAACTGTCCAAAGTAATTGATGTCACAACTCTACATCGATGAGACTTAGTCAAATCCCAATTTTTCAATCTATATTCAAGATATGAAAATCATAGGCCTATGATAGCTATAGACCGACACAATTGAACATGATAAGTGAGGTGGAGTGTATTTTTCTATTCATTGTGCCACTTCTACACTCAATATACTTGAACATAAGAGTGCATATGACCATCGTAACCCATCGAGGCAACATTCTATGCAGTCTAATATAGTAGTCCAAGTGTGCATGTAACATATACATGAATGGAAGAGAAGGTGGGATCTATTAATAGCTAGGTCTCAAACCGCATTTGAGGAGGTCAATAGATTAGCATTGTAAGTGGAAAACCATACTTTCAACCAAGAGCTAACGTAAGTAAAAAGCCCACCCTTTGAGAAAGAAAAAAAAACTTAAATAAAAATATTCTAAATGAAAAGAAAGTAGAAATACAGAGCATGAGATTAATTAGCGAAAAATAGTAAGAGAAGCTTTTAAAAATGAAGTTGTGGAGGCCGAAGTTGCCCAACATCGATAGCCATGCCATAGGAGCGTAGGAATGGTTGTTGTATGCCTCATAGAGAAGTGGCAGACGTGGTTGCCAACATGAGGCACCTAATGTAGAAAAAAAGATATTATGCAACTTCTCATCCACTAAATGTATACGCAAGAGGATATATAAATACCCACAAACACGCCTTACCCTTGTTTCTTTCAAATTTGTTATGGAGGTCCATGAGGTCATCAACAAAAAGATTAGGAGAAAATGTGGAGGCACTCAAAGCATAAGAAGTGAGAGGGAAATCAAAACCACTGAAAGAGAAGTGGAGGTTAACGTTCTCGGAACTACCCTCGGGTCTCTCCTATTGTAGACCCACTCAACAAAGGAAAATGATCATTTCCACGCCTTATGAGCGAGAGCAGAAACCTTCAAGGTCCGCTAGTAACTTTGACCTAATGGAAAGTGAAGTGCCCAGTATAGGCCTTATAATGATGTCGCACTTAAATAATTTGCTAATATTTAACCTCATCTACCTCGACAGAGGCAGGATGAGCTAGACCATCAAGGTTCATCAAGAGATGATGATGATTATAATCTTCCTTATTCTAGGATAACATTTGTCTCCATTGACCTCTTAATGCCAAAGATCCCTCTATACGACGAGATAGTGACCATGAAGACCATCAGAACCTTAAAAAAGCAGATGGCTTCAATAGGAGATTCTCCTGCATTAAAGTGAAAATCTTTCCACCTAACCTATCTGAAAGGGCAAAGAAATGGTACTATAAGCTCCGTCCATGGAGCATAAGCTAGCCAGAGCTGAAGTGATAATTCTTTAATGCATTTCTACCCTCAAGCCGGAGGTAGCCCTAATGCAAACCTCCATGATATGAAGCAACGAGAGGATGACCAGCCAACTTGTGATGATGGTTAGAGATGTCTATTCACTTTTTCAAAGGAACAACTTCAAAGTGGGACTCTTCAATCTCTCTCCCCATATAGTTGAGGTTCACTTTAGTTGATTATGCAGAAAGATCGAACGTTGTTGACCACTTCCACCTTAAACAAGTCATTGGGCCATCTTAGTAGTAAGGTTGCCTATGTACATCACTCATTTCTATCTTTAAATACTTGATGAATGTAGGCAACCCCACTACGAAGGAATGATGGAGCCCCAATGATAGTACAGCCATTTAATGCTTTTCTATCTTTTGAGTTAATAATCCTTACCTATAAATTTGTATAACAAACAAAGTAAGGCATCTCTCCATCACTACTGACTTAGTGCCACAGCTTCCATGACATGACTATTTGACCTCATCCTTTTGGGGCTAGCTATGTTGGTGCCAAGCCATAAGGCCTCGAGAACAAGCTAAAGAATAAGAAAAGATGTAGTCATAATCCACATTGGAGGATGGCTTGCTTATTGCTATGCATCCAGGCCTCAAATAGTAGGCCCTCTTGTACGCCTCTAGCACCAACATCTTAATGGAGTCATGTATCTTGAATAGCTCGTGCAAGTATTGGAACCTCTCATTTATCATAATTGAAGGGATATCCAAGCCTTCATCTCCCTCACATGGTTGAAGTGTTAACCAATTCCTTGCTGAATTCTTCCAAAATAGCACTTTAGACGCTACAACCCATCCCATGGAGGTCAATCTACCTCGAAGATCACTTCTGGAAAGTGCACGATCTGTTCAACAAATTCTAAGCTTGCAATTTGCTAACTTTTCTGTTGTCTACAAGTCTTTGTTGGGTTTATTAATTTATCATGTGGGATTACATATGTAATTAATTGTATAAAATGCCATCTTAAAGTTGAGCTCAATTAAAATAATCTAATAAAGAATTAAATTGTTGGACTTAGAGTATCTAAATAAAGTGTGGGCCGAATTATATGTGTAGAGATCGAATTCATTGTGGTTGTCTTTGACGATAGACCAAATATATATGGAAACTATAAATAGGATTATGGACCCCAATTCATATGTAAGTTCTCATTCTTTGTGACATCTCATCAATACAAGAATACAAGAGAAAACATATTGAATAGGAAGATCCAAAATCCACAATCAAGAACAAGAACAAGAATTGAAAAAAAAAAAAAAAAAAGAATCAAGAAGAAGGATTTGAAGAATTAATTCGAAGAACAACATAATTAGAATTATGGAGCAAGAAGCCAAAATCAAAATCAAGAACTTAAAAATAAAAGAACCAATAATTAAGATTAATATACAGTATTAAAGAATTATTCCTAAAGAATTAAGATATGTTCCACTTTATTAATTTTTTTGATGATTTGACATGGAAAAACTTGACAATAAAGTAATAAGGATTTCAAAATTTAAAGTATAAAGTTTCTTAAATTTCGACAAATGGTATCAGAGCGAATTCATGTTAAACCATTGAGATTAAAGAAACATTTTGGGTTGGAATTTATAATTTAATTTACTAAATTTTGAGAGGTGAATAGCAAGCTTGAATTCTCAAAATTTTGATCAAGTTTCGGCAATTCGCATTGCAGCTAGGCGTTGTAAATTAAGATGTAGAGTCTTGTTGCGTATAACTTATGGTTCAAAATTTTGGCATGTGATTTATCCAACTAACTGCCCAATTCACACAGAAACTGTGGAAGGCTCTGTTCGGTTGTGAATTTAATTTAATATTTCTTTTTTGTTTTAATTATTAAAACAAAATTTTAAAAAATAATAATAAAAGATAAGGATTAAAGGGTAATCAAAATCAAATCTTGGTATTAAAGTTTATTTCGGATTACTAATTTTCTAAAATATATTAGTTAAAACAACATGTTACCAAAATAACATCTCTTACCTAAATTAATTTATTTGAAATATTAAGGAGGTTGTGTGTACATAATTCATGGGAATATTACGGCCCAAATGAAGGTTAATATTTGACCGAATTATTTACACACCTGTGTTAATAAATATGTGACAATTCTAAAGTTTTTCATTATGTGAACATTTAGTCAATCCAAAGATAGACTTGATATTTGATCGGATTTATTGTCAATATTTTATTACTACACCAAGAGTGTCACTTACAAATTGTATTTCTGTCCAAAAACTAAATATCAATGTTATGTTCGATCTCTTCTGATGGGGTTCATCATTATTTGAAATTATTGATTATCCAATACGAATTCCTACGTAAACATATTATTTAGGTTTAAGTTCTCTAGTCAGCTAATCCATCTACATTTATAATATTTGTCAACTAATCAATTATATTCCAGTAATACTTAGGGATGCTAAGGTAACTACTGTCAATAAATTTTTTAATAAAATTGAAAAACGCTTTGCAAAAGGCAATAAGGCCAATACTGGCATGCCTTTTGACTATCTTAGTTTAACTAAATTATAAGAGTAAAGAAAACATAGAGTGGTACATCATGGAGATGTCTCATCTTTTTTCAAAATTAAAAACATTAAAGCTTGAGTTGTATGATGACTNTGATTTCTATTTTTGCACAATTCAGATATTTTAAGGTCATTTACAACTGTCAAAAGGGAAAATTGATTCTTAATGAGCTCATTTCATATTGTATGCAAGAAGAAGAAAGCTTAAAGGAAGATAAAACTAATATTACTCACTTGGCACATACCTCTAAGGACAAGTTATAAAAAATAAGAAAACTGCATCCGATTCGGTTCAATAGAAACAGCGAAAACCTGAAAATGATGAATTTGGCTGTTACTTTTGTGATTTGGGATACATAAAGAGATACTGTATTAAATGCCACGCTTTGCGTGTAGAGAAAATACACTTCTCACTTTGGTTTATTTTAAGGTTAATTTAGTGTCAATACCTAATCACACTTGGTGGATAAATTTCGGTACTACTACTCACATAAGTGTCTATGCGGGGTTGCATGAACAGCCAAAAGTCAATTGATGCTGAAAGATTCATCTATGTGGGGCGATGGCAAATCAGTTAAAGTTAAGGCTATAGGGACCTTAAGTTATTATTATTATTATTATTATTATTATTATTATTATTTGAATTTAAAATGGACATTTGTGGTATAGTCTTTTAGACAAAACTTGGTTTCTATTTCTACATTGGACAAATTTAGTTACTCTTGTTCAATTGAAAATAGTCAATTTGATCTTTTTCTTAATTGAAATATTGTAAGTACCAGTTCTTTATCCGGTTACGATAACCTATATCTGCTTAATATGGTTACCTCTTATAAAAAAATGTTGCATGTGAATTCACATGGTACTAAACATAAATTCACTAATAGAAATCTTACTTCATTATGGCACAAGCGATTAGGTAACATCTCTCAAAAGAGAATGAAAAACTTGTATCAGAAGGAATTCTTGATTCCCTTGATTTTTCAGACTTAATTGTTTGTGTTAATTATATTAATGGAAAACAAACAAATATAAGGAGATTATGTACCAATAACATTTCGGACATTTTAGAACTATCTGTGGGCTATTCACTTCTGCTTTTTGGAATGGTCAACAATAATTTAGTATGGTCACAAACGAATTTTTTTCACTATGGCTACCTAAATCTCATGTATGAGAAATCCTAAACACTGGATTTTTTCAAAGCATAAAATGCCGATGTTGAAAAACAACTTTGTAAAAGAATTTAACAAATGAAATCTTACCATAGTGTGAATATTATGGCAGATATGACGGATCAAGAGAACAACGTCCAGTGTCTTTTGCTAAATTTTTAGAGGAACGTGAAATCATCCTACAATACATCAAAATCTTTCTAGGTAGAAGCACTAATGAATACAGCTTCAATTCTCAACAAAATTTCAAG
>CAIGRN010039573.1:0-13480 GCA_903798345.1 Fraxinus anomala
GTGGGTTTGATAGCTTCCTCGCTATTCAGGTCCACATCATTTGTCTCATAACTGTAAAATAGCCAAGGGGTTTGGATGCCAGGTGGAATGTCACGGGCCTCAACGCCCTGGCTGCACCACCAACACCTGTTCTGCCTCCCCTTTTAACCCATTCGAGAGTTTTATTTAAAGTGGAGCTTTTGGAGAGGACACATTATACTCCAAAGATCATATGGGGGTGCCCCAATTTTCCTTTGCTTGCACTGACTCAGATTACAAGGGTCTAGCCAGTGGTGCTACTGGGATACTAGGACTTGCAAGGACTCAAATTTCATTGCACAAACAGGTTGCAAATAAGCTCAATTTACCAGAAAAGTTTTCTCTATGCCTTCCATCTTCGGGACTCGGGAAATTGTACGTTGGTGGAGGATCATCAAGCAAATCAGACGTGTCAAAATCACTTATCACAACACCCCTCATCATAAACCCTGTAAGTACTGGACCTGCTACTTTTGTCCAGGGTGAACCTTCTGATGAATATTTTATAAGTGTACAGTCCATCAAAGTCCAAGGAGAACCTCTGTCTGTCAAAAGTTCTTCCTTTATCATTGACAAAGATGGAGTTGGAGGCACCAAAATAAGTACCATTAACAATTTTACTTCACTGCATTCTTCATCTACAAACCTTTAACCAGGGCTTTCGACAAGGCAGCGTCTGATATGAAGATCAAAAGCATCAATGCAGTGGAGCCATTTAGAGCATGTTTCAGTTCCTCCACCACTGCCATTGGTCCTTCTGTTCCAACAATTGAACTAGTTTTCCCCGGGAATGATGTTTCTTGGAAGATATATGGTGCCAATTCCATGTTTCCAGTAAATAAGAACGTTATGTGCCTTGCATTTGTGGATGGAGGATCGAGTCCAAGAACCTCATTTTTCCTAAGTACCTCAATTATCGTAGGGACATATCAGTTAGAGGATAATTTGCTTCAGTTTGATCTTGTCTTGTCGCAATTTCGCTTTAGCTCTTCACTTTTAGTCCAGAACAAGACTTGTTCCCGCCTTTAAGATGATCAAATGTTGTCAGATTTGCATAGTTCGTTTTGCAAAAATATTGAGTTTTAATCATATGCTAGAAAATAATTGTATCTAATCAAACAAATCCCATTGTTTGACTACATACATATGTCCTCATAAATAACAGAAATATAATTTATTAGTATTTGATTTTCATAATCTGTTTCACTACAAGAATGCCAACCAAAATCCATTACAATAATCTAACACAGTATTGTGACATATTAGTAACAATTTAGTTGTATGTTACTAGTATGCCTACTTCATGCAATTCCTCCGACAGAAAAAGGCAGTCACAAATAGCCCTATATCAATTTATTACAGTTTATTGTCCATCATCGAGATTCATCACCAAGTCCTTCGAATCTTTTGGTGACAAGTTTTTAGATACAAATGTTCGTTATGAAAAGAGCTAAAGATTTGGCGACGAATGCTGCTCTTTTCCAATTGCTGGTTATCGATAAGTGGATAGTCTTAGGCATAACTCATTTGGCACAACTGCTACAAAGATTACGGTTCAATAATTGTTTCAGCCTGTGGAAAAAGATAAGCTGACAGGTTTTATTATTCCCCTCTCTGGTTGTTCAAAAACTAAATGTGGAGGTTGCAGCCTGGGGACGCCAACTTTGATTAATCAAAATGTCTGTAATGCCATTGCTGAATATCAATAAATATACCTTCAGTCTCACTTGGAATATCTATTAATCATATTCCAATGACCTGTTCTATCTATTCCTTTCATATTTGTGTTCATTAGGTGATTCATATTTTTGTATATGGAGCTAGTTGGGCATTCTAAAGTTTTATCATCTCCAAATTTGCTTATTTAAGTTATTTCTATACAATTATACTATTCTACATATTTCTTCCATATATTATTTCAAATGTGAGTTGAACCAATTCTATATCTAGATATGAATTCAGACTGGACTTTTTAGATGTGTTGATGACTAAAAATGACGTGACAAATTTAGATCAACTTAAGATAAATTTAACAGAGTAATTACTGAAATATTATAAAAGGAAAAAAGTAATTCTTATTGGAGATATCTTTGAAAGCATACTTACAGTAGAGAATCATTGCTCCTATTTATAAGCCTTAAATCGAGAGTTCGCTGCCCTTTGTCACATCAAGTTACAATGTTGATTTTGATATGTGTGCCACCATCTAGATCGAAAAGTTTTGATTAACTGTTGAGTTCGGTAGGCCAGGTTAGCATTTTACCTAGGACATAGTTGTTATCTAAGTCATGATTGTCTGTTGCTTAGGCAATCATTATTCTCATTTGATTGATGGGTAGGGAGTGCTCACGTTAGAGATAACACATGGCCTCTCAGGAATGATCGTTTTGGAGGTAATGCCATTACTAGAAGATGCCTTTTCAGGGGAGTAATG
This sequence comes from Fraxinus anomala, assembly GCA_903798345.1. Lineage (NCBI taxonomy): Eukaryota > Viridiplantae > Streptophyta > Magnoliopsida > Lamiales > Oleaceae > Fraxinus > Fraxinus anomala. The sequence continues at coordinate 2,453 of CAIGRN010039573.1, forward strand.
ATAATGTTTATGAGCAACAAAACAAATGATTGAGCTCGTAGTATTAGCTCCTGGTCCGACCTTGTACTATGATTTGGGGTTTTACCATTAAACTCTTTCCGATGTCATTTGAAGTGGGTTCGAGGTTATTTATGAGTTCAAACACCAACAATTATCCCCCAATGTCCTGGCTTCTTCTTCTGAAGGAGTTCGGACCTTTACATTTTTTTATGTCAGCTCGTCAGAGAAAGACCTTTGCTTAGACATATAAAAATATGGAGTGTGTATATTTATAATCATCTTTTCTTTCGTCGATATAGTGAAATATATTGATGGGGTCACTTTACGTAGGCACAATTGTCGAACACTTTTAAATCCTTAAGTCTCATATTTGCACTTATTTTTGTATAATTTAATCTTGTTAGTTAATTTTTAGTGCTTCCTATTGATGTGACATGATCGTTAGCGTCTTAATTCCTAACGAAAATAAAATTAAATACTAAAATACTGAAGACCCCTAATAATTTATATGTAATATCTTAGCAAACGTATTGAAACATTACATAAAACATTAGTGGCAACTAAAATATCTAGACTCGTCTAAACATTCAAACTATTTTAACAAACTGGAACACGAATCACCATACAATATTGAGTACGCATTACTCGATATGACTGAATAGTAAATTAAAAGAAAACTAACATTTTATTCATAGTAGTGAATATTAAATATGCACTAGGTGATAATATCTGTTAGCATGTGGTCCATGAAAAAAAAAATGCTTAGCAATGTCTGCCACAGCATTCAACCAATATATAATACATGTCTAGACATGGGCCATTTACTCTTCTTATCCACTTCAAATTCTAGTTCTAGTTTGTACATATCTATTGCCCGAGTATTTTTTGGTTCCCATCCTTTTGTACGAATTTTTATTGTCGAAGGTGAAAAAGGTGAAAGTTACTCTAAAGAAGCAGGTACGAAAATTTTGGGATACTTTGGGACGAGATAAACTACGACTACTCATCTTTTTTCTTAGAATTATCTTTCGGACCAATCATCGAGTATGAAAAAGTTGGAATGTTTGGGGCAGATTAAGAACGGGAGATTCGGGTTTTGTGTATTACCATTTAACCAAGGATCCTTTGAACTTCTACACGTTTTTGTTACGGAAAGAAAGATTGTTGGGATGAATTTTGATATAATATTAATGTTAAAATAAGTAATTTTACTAATGGAATACTTATATTTCTTTAAAGAAAAACCTTCTAATCTTGTATTATTGATGATCTAATCAATACACATTATGCTAGCTATTTATAATATGAAAGAAACTGTTAGAATGAGGCAACTATGAGCAAAGCGAGAAAATCTCCTTTCTCTTTCCATTTTCACTTAATTAATGGAATTGAGAGGAAATCTTTGCAATGATGCCTAGATGCATGGTCAAACGCTGAAAGGAGAGAAGACAGGGATTTTCGATAGTTGTCCATTTCATTGAAAAGGTTGAGCTATTAGAGGACATATTTATTCATTTAATTTTTGTCTTCAACAAGTTCACTCACATGCAGATTGAATTCATTTTTAAATTAAATGTATGATACAAATACACTTTCATAAATGGATGGCGAGACTTAAATTGTGTCTTTTGCGTGATTCTGATACCATGTTAATCATTTTATCTAAAATGTTAAGTTGTTAAAGAAGAACCACACATATTCAATTAAATCACTTCTTCAACCATGGTTGTCAAACCTTAATGGTTCAATTATTAGGTTTCTATAGTTTGTGCCACAACCTACGAAGAATAATGAGTCATTTGCAAGAAAAATATAAAACCTTACAATAGATAAGCAAAATGATCGAGTCCTTACACAGATAAAGAACTACCCTTTCCAGATAGAATTATAGAAAAAGACAGGAAGTGACAAGGTGGTGTGTTTCCTCTTCTGGTAGTTCAAAGATTAAGTGCTGACTGCTGAGATGTGCAGCCTTTGAACACCCACTTTGACCAATCAAATATCTGTAATACCCTTGTTGGATGCCTATAAATAGATCCTCCAATCTCAATTGGAAATGCAATCCATATTTTTTGAATCCAGTTCACATTCCAATGGCTTCTTCTCTCAATTTGTTCCTCTTCTTCCTTGCCATTCTTATATCTACTTCCTATGCTCAAAATGGCCTAAACCTTCCTATTCGGAAGGATGCCACTACCTTGCAATACTACACGACACTAGAAATGGGCAGCACCCGAGCTACGGTGAATGCAGTTATTGATCTTGGAGCCCAGTTCTTCTGGTTCGACTGCGATAATTATTCCTCATCCACCTATGTTCCGATCCCGTGTGGCTCTCAGAAATGTGAACTAGCTAAAGGGATTGGATGTGTGGGGTGCAATATGTCGCCACGCCCCGGGTGCACCAATAATACCTGTGGTGCCTCGGCTTACAACCCATTTCAAGGTGTTCTTGTCTCTCAAGGGTATGAAGAGGACACGCTATACTCAAAAGATCATGTCAAAGTGCCTCAATTCCCTTACGGTTGCATGAACACGCGTTTCTCAGAGGGACTAGCCAGTGGCACTAGCGGGATTCTAGGCCTTGCTAGGACTGAAATTTCATTGCACAAACAGGTTGCAAATAAGTTTAATTTACCCGACAAGTTTTCTCTATGCCTTCCATCTTCAGGACTCGGAAAATTGTACGTTGGTGGAGGATCATCAAGCAAATCAGATGTGTCGAAATCACTTATCACAACACCCCTCATTGTAAATCCTGTAAGTACTGCCCCTGCTTATACCGTTGGTGATCCATCCGATGAATATTTCATTAATGTACAGTCCATCAGAGTCAATGGAGAACCTTTGTCTGTCAAGAGTTCCTACTTTACCATTGACAAAGACGGAGTTGGAGGCACCAAAATTAGTACCATAAACAATTTCACCACACTCCATTCTTCCATCTACAAACCTTTCACTAGGGCTTTTGTCAAGGCTGCGTCCGATATGAAGATCAGAAGTGTCGATGCAGTGGCACCATTTAGAGCATGTTTCAGTTCCTCCACCATTTCCACCACTGTGACAGGCCCCTCCGTCCCAACAATTGAACTAGTTTTGCCTGAAAATAATGTTTCTTGGAAGATATATGGTGCCAATTCAATGTTTGCAGTGAATAAGAATGTGATTTGCCTTGCATTTGTGGATGGAGGATCAAGTCCAAGAACTTCAATTGTTATCGGCGCATACCAATTGGAGGATAATCTGCTCGAGTTTGATCTTGTCTCGTCGCAACTTCGCTTTAGCTCTTCCCTTCTGGTCCAGAACAAGACATGTTCGCGCCTTTAAGATGTTCAAATAGTGTTTGATTTTCATTAAGTATTCCAAATGCTTTTGTATTTCCCAGATTGATTATCAATAATGTGTATCTATCAAACTTGTTTGACTGTATACATATGTGTGCTGGACAACAATAAACTTTACTAATATTTAAGTTTAATTTTTTTGTATAAAAACTTAGAAAAATGAGAATTGTAACGTGCATTTACTTTTAAGTTAGAAGCGGGTAAATTACGATGGTGTCGTAGAAGCAGGTTAATTAATTTTAAATCTTAGCAATAAGTTTATAAGCGGGGTAAATTATGCTAGTGTCGTAGCATTATAAAAACAAAATTATAAATTATGGAGAAATTTTACCTTGTTGGCACCATTGCAACGTAGTAGTTGAATTACCACTGGTAATTTTGTTCTGATAGAACGCTGACTGTGTTATGAAGTTAAATCTCTTATATTATATTGAATTCAACATTGGATTCATCTGTGATCTGCGAGCCCCGATCCGAATGGACAAAATTTCTCAGGGCGTGTTCTGAGGCAAGAAACATTTTCTAGATTCAGGTTCGGGGTGAGGATGAGTATTAGTCGCCCCACCCTATCCTGCACCATCTAATATTATTTATAAAAAAGCTTTTCAGTCAAACTGAGTGGCCGGACCCAAAACAATGGCCTATGGGTACAAGGATATGCTAGAGATACCTTTATGTACTAATAATAGTGAGTGTCCTGCTACATGAATAAGGTCTACGTGGCCCTGTTCAATAAGAATAATCCTAACAGTGAAAGGAACAACATCTACGTTATATTTTACCTGTCAAGATCATGAATAGGTGATAATGCATAAGACAACAACAATTACTTTAAACGAGATCTTTCTTTGAGCAATTATGCTATTTGTACAATATTTAATGACAACATTGATTGATGATGTTGATGTGTCAAAAAATGTTGATTAAAAAAAATCGACAGTTTATCAAACTGTCCAATAACAATATGTCACGTGGCATATAATCAACAATGTTGTCAATGAACATTGTACACGAAATATGGTTCTTCTTTTAGATCGATTTAACGTCGAAAATTCTTTTATTTCTTTTCGACTACGTTTTTTTTTTCACAAATGTAAACTATGCATTCTTATCCCTAGAAGTGTTGGAATATTATCCTCCAAGGGTATGGAGAAGACAACAAAAAATAAAGAATCAAGAATGCTAAATATGGTAGAAAGAATCAAACACGAGATCGTTGTCCTGAAACGATATTTGACACCTCTATTATTCAATTGTTGTTTAAAGGGACTTTTGTCAAAGAGTTTGTAGGATTGATCAAGTCCTAAAAAAGAAATAGTTAAGTACTTGTATTTATATTCCAAAACTTGATGAACACTTTGAATGTTTGAATATTTAATTAATTGGATTTAAAAACACTATAATATGGTTTTGTTTGTTGATTTTTTTATGTTTGTAATTGAAATTTATCACCTATTTATACATTTCAATTCACCACCCACGAAATAATCATATTAATATAAAAAGTTGAGTATTTTCATGAAAAGCCGTCAAAAATCAAACAAGAAAACCAACCAAAAGGCTGATTTTTTGGCCTATGCGTATGCATGGTAAAAGCATTTTTTGTTTCTGTTTCTGCAAGCTCAAGCCATGTGTACACATTGAATAGCCTATATACACATGGGCAAAACTCAAATTGCCCAATTTTGATTCTAAAACTAATTCATCTCATTTAGGTCTAGTTTATCATATATAATCTAGACCCAAATTTAATCTTGAACAATAATTGTAACAAGGACCTTGCTACATGTATATTAAGATTTATATAATGAATTACATAATGCCACATATCTATCATTTGCCAATTTAAAACACAAACAATTTTTTCATCTAATATTTTTCATCAACATCATATTATGTAATTCATTATATACATTTTTATGTACAAATAGCAAAATTTTTATAACAATCCCCCACTTGTTTAAGATTATGTAGATCACATATTCAAAATAACAACACTTATGTATAAGGATTAGATATCTTTCGATTTGAATGTAAGCATAGTGTAATTCTCACAAAGTATCATTGAAATTCCAGTTAGGGATAGCTTTGAATATGTTATTCATTGTATTAATACCGATAAAATACACACACGTGTGTCATGTGTTCACAAGTTCTTCAAACTCGCTTAGCTGTAATATGACATTGCGCTCATCCTTTTCAACAAACTTTTAAGAGAGGAATTCTAACTCTCTATTGAAGCGGTACCACCTCGAAGTTCATCTAGACGAAGTTCTTTCAATATCTTTGTTATTTTTAGAGATACTTATTAAGAGCTTAAAGTTCAACCCTTACTTGAATAAAAACAAGCATTATATAATTAGGGTAGAGTTCTCGCGGACTTTATAATGCTGAAACTATGAACACGTGGATTACTTGTTAAGTAATGACAGGTAGGATTGTCATCATTGGTGAACATTTTAGTTTAAGAGTTTTAATCACATCCTACTCGAAGTAGATATTACTAAATCTCTATTTAAAGATTTAGTTAAAGGAATTACTAAGTTCTCTATTGACTTAACATAATTTAAGGAAATTATTCAACTCTTGATTAATTTCCTTATGTAATCATGTCTTAAACTCATATGTCTAGACTTTTCATTATATACATCATTGTATGCATCTGTTAATGTGGCTTAACTATCGCATATGATAAATATCGAAAATGTATTCTTCGGTCCCAAAGGTATCTCATAAAATAGATCTTTAAGCTATTCAGCTTCTTTCCAGGTATCTGATAGTGCTACAAATTTAGATTTCATAGTTGAGTGTGTTATACACGTCTTTTTATTTGATTTCCAAGAAACAACACTTCCTCCTAGAGTAAACATCCATCTTGAAATTTACACTCTTCGGTACTAGATATCCAACTAGCATCGATAAATCATTCTAATATAGTCGGAATTTTATATATTGTAGACCTAAGTTCTTGGTTTTTTTAAAAAAATATCCAAGAACTCTTTCAATTTCCTTTCAATGTTCCTTGTTCGGATTACTAGTAAACCTACTAAGTTTACTAATTGAAAATGATATATCTGGTCTTATGCATTGAACTGCATACATTAGACTCCCTATAACATTTGCATACTCCAATTGAGCAACTTCTTTTCCATCATTCTTTGTTAGTTTTAAATTTGGATAAAAAGGGGTACTAAATTCTTTTATATTCAAATATTTGAACTTGTTAATCACATTCTCAATATAATGTGATTGACTCAAGTAATAAACCTCCACAAGTTTTTGTAACTTTGATGTCCAATATGGTATCCACTTGCCCAAGATCGTTTATCTTGAGTGTGGAACATAGAAACCTCTTTATTTCTTTAATTTTATTCATGTGATTACTCATAATCAACAAGTCATCAACATACAAGCAAATGAAAACTATATATTCATCACTCACTTTAGAATATAAGTATTTATTTACTCTATTATTTATGAAACCAAATGAATTAATAGTTAAGTTAAATTTTTCATGTCATTTCTTAAGTGCTTGCTTTAAATCATATAACGATTTCACCAACTTGCACACCTTATATTCATTTTCAAGTAGAGCAAACATTTCAGGCTATTTCATATAAACCTCCTCATCGAGATCCCCATTTAAAAATGTCGTCTTGACATCCATTTGATGAATATGCAAGTCATGTATAGAAGCTAATGCGAATAAAATCATAATTGATGTTATTCTAGTTATCGGTGCATAAATATCAAAATAATCTATTTCTTCCTTTTGTCGATAACTTTTAGCTATTAATCTAACTTTAAAGGTATTACGAGAATCATCACCATTATATTTTTTTTCTAAACACTCATTTACATCCAATAAATTTGGATTCTGGTGGTAAATCGACAAGTGCTCGTGTATTGTTTAATTTAATTGAATCAATTTTATCTTTAATTGCATATTTTCAAAAGTTACTATCCCGAGAAGCCATAACTTCTTATAAGTTTTAGGATCAGTTTGTACTTGTAGACAAAATGAATTGTTTTTACAACATTCTTCTCATTTCCCTCTATTAGGTAAAGTGAAATAAGTTAAGAATTAATTTCATCCGGTCCTACAGTCTTTTCCATTTGACTTCTTTTACTTCTTTGAGGTTCATTAGATTCATTAACGACTTTATAAGATGTTTCAAATTATGTTCCACTAGAGTTTGGGATCTCTTTATAAAGTTTCCTTTAATCCGTTATTCGAAAATTGTGAATTCTCAAAGAACTCAACGTCATTAGATTCAATTCTCACATTGGTCTCCAAATTTAATCATCTATATGAGTGTATCTAGAGGGATCATCTATAAAGATAATGAAATATCTATTTTTACCTCTAGTTAACACAACATTTAATTCACATGTGTCCGTATGAATTAATTGTAAAATTTTTAGAAGCCCTATTCACACTTTGATATGGTTTTTTTATCATTTTAGATTCTACACAAGTTTTACATTTATATTTATCATTTTCTTTATAAGATATTAAGTCACATTTTAACATTTGTTTCATGGTACTCTTACCTATGTGATCTAATCTAGCATGTCATAAAGTAAATGAAGAAATCAAATAAGCAAACACAACTTTATTATTAATCAACTTGTCAACGGTACAGAGCTTGACCATTCATTCATTATAATAGTCTTTTCCAACAAATTTCTCAATTACGGATACTACAAGTTTACTGGACTTATAAACACTTTTTATGTTCGATTTTTCTAAGAGATTACTACTAAATAAGTTCATATTCATATTATGAACATGTAGTACATTTGTTAAGGTAACGGTCTTGCAGGAAATGAAGATAATTTTTACATTTCTTTTTTCAATCACTTTGGAGCGACCTTCATTACCCATTTGAATCTCTTAATCTCCATCTACTTCATAATAATTCTTGAATAAAGATTTATCATATGACACATGTACATTTAGTTGCACATGTATCATATCATGCTTTTGTCTTTCCGTCCTTACAGCTTTGGTATCTTCATCCGTTGGTTCCACCATTCCAGAAGTGGTACCAATTTGTAGAAGATCTTCAACGTCGTTAGGAGAAACTTTAACTTGTCTTGCCTCTTGTAAAATTTGTACCATCAAAACGGTCCAAACGAACGAGGTCTTAATTCATCAACTTGATTGTCGCTATGGTAGTTTCATTCTCCATTGTAGATTATCATTTAAAATTGTTGGAATATTATCCTCTAAGGGAATGGAGAAGACAACAAAAAAGAAAAAAAAATCAAGAACGCTATTCAAACGACATTTTCTCCCTTTAAGATTTAATTGGTGCTTAAATGGACTCTTGTCAAATGGTTTGTAGAATTGATCAAGCTTTAAAGAAAAAATACGTAAGTACTTGTATTTATACCTAGCACTCTCGTCAAATGGTTTGTAGTCTGTATTTTAATTAATTCTAATTGAAAAATAAATTTGAGCATTTTGCAGATTATTGAACGATTTTTCAACTGAAACGAAAGTCCATACCTAATTTTTCTAATTTTAGTAGTACATCTAGTCCCGCCAATGCTTCTAGTCGAGTACATATATATTAAATAAAATTTAATATTATTTAATTAAATATTAATAAACGATTTCGCTATTACGATCGTTGTTGTCAACTGTCAATGGTCAACAGTCAACCGTCAAGATCCACCCTTGCTGAATTGGAACCAAGAAAAAGAAGAGTGTGTTAAATTTGTGTGTGTAAACATATATATTTAAGCAAAGCAAATTCTCTTCAAGATAAAGATTTTAGAGGATAGTTTCCAAGAAGAAAAGAGGATGACGATATATATTATAAAATATCATCTTTTTAAAAATAATAATAATAATAAGTAGTGTATTGTCTATCGAATTTCTTCTACAATCTTGATAAGAGTTGTAAAGTTTTGAGCATGAGATGAGTCAGAATGGAACCAAACGGATAAGGAACATCTTAGCAAGTGGAGAAATGCAAAAATAGTTTATAGGGATAAATTTCACATGGGATGAATATATATAATTAATTTTCTGAAATCTTACAACTCATGGAAATGGTCATACAATTGGAAAAACCAGAACAAAGATACTAGAAAAATAATCTTCAGATTCAAACTTCCAACTTGTCCATTAATGTCATTTAAATTCGACATCTTGCATTAATATAATATTAGGGCACATTATTTCGATCCCTATGACATGTCAGGTTTGCATGACTCGATACTAGACATGATTTTAGCTTCTTTTTTTACTTAAAACTGTTTATTACCGTAAATTCAACCTTTTGGAAAAGAACCACCAATCAGGGTTCTAATATATTTTCTTCTTGATTTGTAGCTTGTGAAGTAGTATTCAATGGCTTTTAATTACTTGTTTTTCTTTTCGTGCATTCTGTTCCTCTTCATATGCCCTTCTATGGTCGAAATATCTTTTAGACCAAAGGCACTTGTCCTATCGGTAACGAAAGATCCATCAACCTTTCAATATGTTACTCAAATCGAGCAAAGGATACCTCTTGTGCCTATTAAACTGAGTATTCACCTTGCTGCTATGATCCAGGAGTCGAGACCGACGAAGCCAAGCCCGAGACGAGACCTGTTGATTATCGAAGGAGGATCGATTACGAGATCGAGGGCAAAGCGGGTAATTCAGGCGATGGGATTGCTTGTTCAAGCAACGATGGACGATGTCATGATCTACACGAAAAAAGAGGCAAGTTTCATGTTGAGGTCGAGGTCGGAAAACACTTGGATCAATGTGTTAGAGGCAAGGGAAGATAGAGGTCAGCTGGAAGAACCATGCGGTTGCATAGTTTTCTAGCCATGCGACCGCATGGCGTGATACCGCAAGCAAAAGGGAGAAGCTGGGCTCTTCCATGCGGCCGTATGGTGTTATCATGCGGCCACCATACGGCCACATGGTACAATTCTGAGCGGATTTTTTTCTTTTTTCGCGAATTTCCTTATTACACTAGAGTTCTATTTTATTGCGATATTTTGTAGTTATTTCCAGTTTTAACTAGAATCTAGGGTTTTTCTATAAATACTTAGTTATTTTTCAATGTAAGGACCTTTTGACAAATTATTATTGAGATATATTCGAGAGTCTATTGTGCTTTTCAACTTCGTTCTTCTTAGAACAATTTGAACTTATCAGGAGGATTCTTGTGGCATTCAACATCGGGTATGGATCATGCGTTGTGTAATCAAGAGGTCATTCAAACTCCATTTTTGTTTGGTTGCTTGGTTCATTAATTCTTGGTNTCAAACATTGTTCTTCTTAGAACATTCTTAACTTATCAAGAGGATTCTTGTGGCGTTCAACACCGAGTGCGGATCGCGTGTTGTGTAATCAATATATCATTCAAGCTTCATTTTTGTTTGGTTGCTTGGTTCAAACTCAAAATCAGATTATTCTTTGGACTTTTTTGGGATCTTCAATCTCGTTGTGGGTTGCGTAGTATTCGTTGTTATATGGTTCTCATCAGTTGGTATCAGAGCAAGGCTCCAAAATAATCAATGTTATATCTTTTGTTTCTTATTTTGAGTTTTGTTTTCTTCTTTTTTCATTGTTCTTCGTGTTCTTCAAGTCCATTTTATTTCTTGAGCTTTGATCCAAAAAATTACAAAAAAAGAGTCAAAGTTATTTTTCAGACTATTTACAAGTTCAAATCAAT
>CAIGRN010039600.1:0-28694 GCA_903798345.1 Fraxinus anomala
ATATATATATATATATATAATGTCATAGAAATTAGCTTGCCACGTGGATTCTTAAATATATATAATGTCATAGAAATTAGCTTACCACGTGGATTCTTTTAGACTCATCATCAGTGCCGTTGTCTTCGTCTTCTGAGACCCTTCTGCATGAAAAAAGTTTTAATGATGCTAATTTCCATGTCTAGAATTTTACCAAAAAAATAAAACAAGAATCACACAAAAGTTCCATACCTTTTTTTGGTAGCAGATCTATCATCAGCAGAAGCTTCTGAACCGCCTAAATCAGGAACCCTACTTACAGTGTCCTTCAGGAAATCAAACACGTTGAAGCTCTGTACACATTGCTTCCTGAGGATGAAAGGAAGGAAAGAGTAGATGATCACAAGCGTAGCCCTTGGACAAGTCAATTTTTGAATAAATAGACAATATAACATTCAGACCAAATAAACAACAGAAAGTTTCAAAGGAACTTACAAATGCAAAGAATTCACAGTTTTTGCTCCCCGTTTTAGGGTAATCTCATAAGTCCTGTCACAAAGATCTTGCAAAAATAGTTCCAAAGCTTTAGCTGCGTATGAATAAACACAGGAAGATAAATAAAAAAGAGGGCTATAAGGATAACAATGGAATAAACAATTTGAACGGAAAAAAATGGGGGGAGAGAGAGAGAGAAACAAGAGCTGGACCACAGGAATGACATACAAACTAAAACCGGTACAGCCATCGCAATCTTCCCTACATCCTCATCAGCTTGCATAATCTTCTTGATTCGAGACTGCAATGAAATAACAAGAGAAGACTATTCATCTAAGCATTATCAAATATCCAAATTTCTCAACAAATAAAGACCTTAATGGCAAAACAGTGAGTTAAAATTTTCCCCGTTATAAGTAAAATTCTATAATAAGTATTGATAGTAGACCTCGTTTGTTAAAAACAATATTGCTATAATAAATAATAATCAAGAACACACTCTCGCACCCCCAAAGCTAAAATAATGGCATGGGTAGATGGAAGAAGAGCTTAATCTCCTTAGCCTTAGGAAATACAATATTGCTGCTCAATTTACAGATTCTTGTATGCAGATTTACCATAGTTCTCAAATCATGTCTAAGGTTTATGACAGTAACATAGTATATTTCAAATTCAACACAGAGCTAATAATTGAGTAGATTAATTCAAACAAATGAATAAAATAACAAAATAATTCATGAGAAACATAATGTGTCACATAACGAGTGCATATTTGGCTCAGATTATAGATTTGAAGACTGGTTAATAATAATGAATTTTCAAGACTGGTCAACCACGTCGTAAATCTTAAGCTATCTAACCACCTGCAGATTCCTTTATTCTCTTTTTCCATTTTCTCCACTCATCTGAAGGCTCGTGAGAACTCCACAAATGCACACACTAGTCTCGAAACCTATATCTCACTACATCAACGTACAGAGCCAGCCCTCAGAAATCCATATTTTTAAGGCAACGGCAACCACGTAATAAAAAAATAAGCACTCCAGCACACAATTCATCTTCCACCTTGGCATTTTTATGAAAAATTCGTTTCAAAAAGAATTTAGAAAAAAAAAAATCACATTACTGTGATATTTTTCAAAAATAAAAAATCGACTATTATTTAGCAAAGTTTGGGTTATATTATTTTCTAATTAAACATCAAAAGGTCGAAACACAACACCACGCAATATTAGAAAAACAAAATCATAATATAAATACATACATACACATATAAATGCGTGAATCGATACAAATATACACACACACATATAGAAAGAGCAAAAAAAAGAGTATGAGAAGATTGACTTACAGCAGGAAAGCGGGTGGCGAGCTTCTTCCTCATGGCGACAAGCAATCAACAACTTCAATCACACAAACCCTAGCATATGCAAACCCTAATACGAATATACATACATGTAAATATATGTATATAAAGGGGAAAATTCCACAATTTGCCCACAAAAAAATCGTATTTCGTTGTGAACTTTAATTTCAGAAGGAAATTAAAAATTAAAAGAAATGGATAATTTTTGGGGAGATTCGCTTTTGGTGGACCGTGGATAAATACTTTTACAGAGTCCAAGGCCAACATTGACTTATTTCCTTTGATTTAAATTTAATTTTTTTGACCTTTTCCTTTTTTGCAATTTTGGGCCACTTTGTTATAGGATAGATATAAGAATAATGTTATTTATAGTGAAAATTATCGATAATAATTTTACGTGACATACATTATGTCACTGGCAATTTGTTATGTCACGTAAGACAATGACCGATAGTTCTCGCTTTAAATAATATTATTCCAGATGTATGCATCTTGCCCAATCATATATGTTCATATGGATTTATTAAGCCATAATCAATGTGTTAATTGCTTTTAAATCAAAACAGTTTAATCATATGGTATTACTTCAAATTCAAGGATGCATGACTACCTTTTATAGTTTAATTTGGTTCAAATTCACATTAAGCACACAATTGTAATTTAAGGTGATGGTTCTTTTGGGAATGAAAATGGTGATGGCAGAGATAGAATGCAATCGGAGATGGTGGGCGTGGTAGAGTTTGATCGCAAACTAAGTATTTTTTAGAGGAGGTGTGATGCAGATCTGAAGAATGTAGTGGCAAAGATGGTATCAATGGTGGCGGTGGAGGAAATAGGCGATAACAATGGTGGTGATTTTGGTGGATGAAATAGGTGGCGAAGGTGGTGTGACATAGCATGGAGGTGGCGGGGTGACGGCGCGCAATGCTAGCGTAACAATATTTGTTACATGTGGTGGTGGTGATGATTATGTTACTATAATTACAAGTTGTAGGATTGATTGTGGAGGTGTAACATTGAATATTACAGGTGGTGGCAGCGGCGTCGACGATCGTGATGACGGTGGAAATATGATATTATAAGTATGAGTAAAACACTGTGTTATTATACGTGATAATGGTGATGGCGAAGGTTGCAAACGGGTATTGTAAAATGTGTGTAATACTATTTTACAAAATGTATAGCATTGTGTTGCCAAATTTACTATGAAATAATTAAATATTTTTAAATAAATAATTTAAAGTGAGTATGAAATTAGCAAACTTTTTGAAGATATTTATGAACGGTTTCTTTAATTTTTTGGAACAATCTTTACAAAATTGAACTCGTAGGTTTGCCTGACTTTCAATTAGAGGGGGACTATTCGTCGTTGAAAGTGTTAAAAAATAACATTCTCGTCAAGTGTTTATGAAAAATATTTTGCACGACACACCATATATATAATATTAAATATGCTATACATATAATAAAAGTTTACAAGTAATGTATTCCAATACCAAAAAATAAGGTACCGCGTAGATAAGAACTATTAGAACTTGTATAAAACCTAAATTATTGCACATTGCATGAAATTCTTGTTTTGTAAATTTTTTCCATTTCTCAAGAAACACTTAATTAATCTAATTTCCCGGAGTGAAAAATAAATAGGAAAAAAAACCATAATCCTCGTATATTACAATTTCAATTGGAAAGTTATTTTATTTATCCATAATTAATTGTCTCATTAGCATATTTGTCCTCAACTTTTAAAAAGGAGTAAATTGATCTCAACTTTTCCATATAGTTGCTCGAATAATCACCTAGACCAAACAAGTCCACTCCCTAGGCCTTTCCATCGTGCCCCCGTTTGGCCCACATTATTTGATATTATAATTTTCAAAATAGTATTTTTTTGGAGAATTAGTGGTTGAAAAAAAAATTCAATTTAGGAACAATATTATTTTATTGGAGAATGTGTGGTTAAAAATAAAAGAGAAAAAATGTATTCTAATTTTAATTGGGTCAAACGGAGGCCCATATGTCCAAAAGTACACTCCATTTTAATAAAGCTTGGAGTGATCTTAAAACTCTGTTTGATAATAATAATTTTTAAAAAATAATATTTTGAATAGTGAGTTTTAGGAGAATGTATAATTAAAAAGTGGGGAAAATTTTTGATTTTACATGCATGATATTTTATTTTGTGAATGTGTGGTTAAAAATGAATGCGTAAAAAAAAATTAAAATAATGATTATCAAATATGGACTAAATATGACTTATCTCTCCCAGTTGAGGTATAGTGGGAATCTCAAGGGACACGTATCGATTTCATAAGAGAAAAGATAGAATCTAAGAACACACAATTCAACTAAAAATAACCTCATAAAGTTAAAATGATTTAAAAAAAAAAAAAAAACTCACACTCTCTCATTCAGAATTAAAAATCACGCAACGATTTAATAAAAGACTAAACACTCTCTTATGATTTGAATCATCTTCGTAAAGTTGAACATTTGAAAACCATGTGACATTTAAGGAACTCAACAATATCTCAACCACTATTTGAGATGCAAAGCATAACTTCGTAAAAGTTGGAACATTTGAAAACTATTTGAAGATTTAATTAAGATTTGACACTATCTCGCTGAAAATTTGAGGTGCAGAAGTTAGGAAACTGCGTGACGATTTTGTAGAAATTTGACACTCTCTTGCTCGGGATTGATTACACAATTATAATAAAACAAAACGTTCCTTTTTCAAAGATTTGAGATTAACTCACAATCAGTGTAATAGATTGAGGGACAATAGTTCAATTTTTCCTTATTTTTTAGTCGTGAATACCTTTCACTTTTTCTCTCCCCTGTCTGTATATGCCCCTCCTCTGTCTCTCGTTTCATCCCCGTCTCCGAAATAAATCCAATTCTCCATTTCCATAAAACAATAATTTGAAACCTAAATTAAACGCCGAGCGATTTCTCTATCGATCGATCTGTTACAGGTGAGGGGCCCCACCCGAATCCCTTTCCGTTTGATATGTTGTTGGTGTTTAGGGATGGGGGCAACATATAATCTATATTTTCAAATTTATCTTTTAAATTTATTTTTGGTTTGGGGATTTAAGGTTTTGAAATGGGCATTAATTTGTGTTAATTTGTAATTATCTATTAATCTGTCTCTGAATTTGTTGGTTTAGTTGAATTTTGAATGGCCATTCCTGTTTCTTGATCTGCCCGTGGACTTCCATTTGTTGTTTGTATAAATAAATATACAAATTTGATGTTTATCAGAAATTTTTACGTGTATTTGATTTTGTATGATCATCTATTTACGTACCTTTATGTGAATATACAAGCTTTTTTTTTTTTCTTGGGCTAAGACATTAACTTAGATGGAAATGTTGTGTTATATTCCTAGAATTTTAGTTTAGAAATTTTATGTTGCCAAGTTTTCCTATATTGGGACTGTATTTCTTGTGGAATTAATTTAATTTTGATTAGCGGATTCAAGAAGGGAATTTTCTTTTCTCTTTTTTCTCGAGTCAAGAGTTTGGATGTTAGTATTACAATGAATTAATGTTTTGCGAATAAATAATTGAACTTGGAAGAAAGAAATTGGTACTTGGGAAAATAATTTACGGTTAAAGATTTTAAATGAAGTGAGAGGCTGAAAGATGAAAGAAGAGAATCACCATAATGCGAAGGAGTTAACAAACTGGTAGATGTATTAGATGTTTACTTTGCTCTTCCTAATTATGATATGTATTCGTGAATGAAATTGCTGAGGAAAAACTACACATGGTGTGGATTTGTGCTATATATGGTAAATATAGATTCTGTGACTTCTGTCCTTTTCGGGCTAATTAAATTCCGTTAAATATAATAGGTCATAAACTTCACAGCAATGGAGAATTTTCTATTAATTATGATAAAAGATTTTATTCATGTATGCACTAATTAGCCATGGCACAAAAGTTTATTGGAACTCTTGACACGACTGTGGAAGATGAAAAAATTCGTTAAGGATTTTGTGTTGATTGTAGATAAGTATGACTCGGGAAGTAATTGTGATGCTATTACATTTTTTAGCAAGCAAGGACGTGTTAGGTTTATTTGGTTATGTTTATCTATTGGGTTCTTAGTAGTGCATTTATAAATTTCTTACCTTTTCGTCTTATTCTGAGTTCAACCTCTAGTGTGTGTTTCAGCATATCAAGCTTAGCATTTATTAGCACAGGACTTATATTCATTGAAGTGTTTACAGACGGATTCACATTTGGCTTAAGTGTTCAAGTGTTAGTCACACACTTTTAATTATGTAGGTATATTGTTATTTATCCATCTAATCAATAATTTATGGGTCTAGGGTTCCATTATAAGTCCTATTGCTCGGAATTGTTTTCCAGATGTTATAATGTCATTATGAATCTTCCTCAAAAGAAAGTCATCTACTGTCCTATTACTTTTCCTTTATTTATTGCCTCTGCGATCAATCCTGGCATCCCAGATAGGCTGCTTCCTTCTTCTGCGTTTAAAGTAACGGCATAGTAACGGCATAAGAATAGATAATGAGACGTATTTTGATGGAGGGTGCCTTTGTTATTCGAGACTTCAATGGCAATATTCTCCATCCTGGTCAATTAATTGACTTCAAGTTCCTATACTTCTGCAAATTTTAATTTGGTGGTTTAAATTTCTTGTCTCCCAGCAAATGTCATCTACCAAACTTCGCTATATATGCATCAACGTACACTATTCCTGATCAAATGGGATAGGATGCCACGAGAATTATATCATTCCAATTGAAGAAATTATGGAAAAGAGACTATTTTTTTGCTGGAGATATATGTCCATGTGTGTGACCAAAACATGTTTTTTGCCTGGAGTACTATGTAATTGAAAAGGTCAAGTAGAGAAAATGAATAAAGGGATTTCAGTTTCATCTCCGCATACACTATTTTTTTATTTGGTGTGATTGTTCTGCTACCCACCCCCACCCACTTCGGCATCCTGTCTTTTTCCTCTGTATCCCATATATTCATTACCAGACACAAAACACTACCTCGTTGTTCGTTCTTTGTTTTGGTATGGACACTGATGCCATAAAATATGCTTTTATTAGCGGTTGGTGGAAATATTATGGTTTCTCATCTTTTTTCTATTTTCAAAATCACATTAATTATGGGTTTTCTATAGTAAATAACAGTAATTTAGCAGAATAGACAAGTATTCCTATCAGTACGTCTGTGATAGGTTTACTTTTGCTTGCATTTATTTGTATCCAATGGATATCTTATCCATTAGCGTTGCATGTTTTTTGCCTGGAGTACTATGTAATCGAAAAGGTCAAGTAGAGAAAATGAATAAAGGGATTTCAGTTTCATCACTGCACACACTAATTTTTTATTTGGTGTGATTGTTCTGCTACCCACCCCACCGACTTCAGCATCCTGTCTTTTTCCTCTGTATCCCATATATTCATTATCATACACAAAACACTACCTCGTTGTTTGTTCTTTGTTTTGGCATGGACACTGATGCCATAAAATATGCTTTTATTAGCGGTTGGTGGAAATATTGCGGTTTCTCATCTTTTTTCTATTTTCAAAATCNCTATAGTAAATAACAGTAATTTAGCGGAATAGACAAGCATTCCTATCAGTACATCTGTGCTTGGTTTACTTTTGCCTGCATTTATTTGTATCCAATTGATATCTTATCCATTAGTGTTGCATGTATTAGCAGGTGAAGCAGAGGACATGTCTCCAGCATCCAGATCTAAGTCCAAAGACAAAAAGTCTGCTAAGGAACCTCTGAAGGATTCTTTGCAGACTTCTGGTCATGCTAATGTCACTGTTGGGATTCCAGCAAGTGGATACAATCCTGTTTTGGGAACATTCCATACATTTGATACAGCACCACTTTCCTCAGTTGGTCCACTTCATGTGAATGGTCGCTATGGAAACATAGACGAGACAGATGATCAAAGTGGGATCTCATTTGGGACTGGCGTTGAGTACGATTCTGTTTCCAATAATGGTAGCTGGTCTGGTGAATCAGAAGACCATAAAGAGAAACCATCTCATCATCCGATGATGCCGCCTCAAGAGTCAGTGCCTGGAGCTGACAATGACAAACGAGAAAAAATCCGCCAACAGAACGAGAGAAAACATCAACGACAAAAGGAGAGGCGAGCTCAAGAACTACATGAGCGATGTAGTGGCTATCTCATGTCGAGGAAGCTAGAAGCTCTTGTACAACAACTTGTGGCTATGGGTTTCTCTCAAGAAAGGGCAACAATGGCTCTTATTCTGAATGAAGGCAGAGTAGAGGAATCAGTTGCATGGCTATTTGAAGGAGGTGAAGAAAACAAGCAGAGGGAACGGAATCTTGACAGTGGGGGTAATTTGAAAATAGACATATCGGAAGAGCTTGCTCATGTTGCAGACATGGAAATTAGGTACAAGACCTCCAAGCAAGAAGTTGAAAGAGCTGTAGTCACCTGTGAGGGTGATCTTGATAAGGCAGAAGAAACATTAAAGGCACAGAAGCAGGAGCCCCCTTCTACCCCTCCGAAGCCAGAAGAAATAGGTTATCCTCCCACTGTAGTCAATGGCAAGCCACCAGTGGCTATTAGTCAAAATGCGATGAGGCTACTAGCAAAACCTACTATATCTAATACTGCACAATTGAAAAGGGATGGTAAAGATTTAAATGACACCAAAGTTCCAGTTACCGCTGTTTCTTCTGTGGATCCTGGAAGCAAAAGTATGCAGATGTCGAAGAAAATACAACCGAAAATGGATTGGACCAAATTGCAACAGATTGCCATGCCGGCAGAGAAAAGGTGGCCAAATGCAGGATCAAATCCTTCAGTTTCCCAGTCATTAGCACCACCTTTGCAGGCTTTGCCTCCAGCAGCCAAGACAGAAGCCTGCTGTGTGGCTGCTGGAAATGTTTTGAAGAACGTGCAGACTGGATCAGTGAGAGAACCAGTCATGGTGATGCAGCGCCCCCAATCCATCAATGTAAAGCAGGTTCCTACTTCAAGTGCTAGCTTGTCTACTCCTGGGACAGATATAGATTGGTATAATGGCGTGGAAACTGTGAAGTCCAATGGGTTGCTGCCACCTGTTCTAGGCAGAAGCCTTAGTCCCAATGACATGAGCTCAAATCTGTTGTACAATAACCAACTAAATTATCTACCCTGTCAGCAATTTTTGTCAAGCAGTGGCTCAGTGGAATCCCAAGGAGCTAGACAGGGAAATGGTTTGTGGAGTACATCAGGTACATCTCCAACACTGGCCCCCCCAGCTTCTTCCCTTGGACTGTTCTCTGGGCTTGGCACCAATGGCTCATCTGGTTCTTCGTGCCTGGTAGACTGGAAAACAGGCAGCTCAACCTTGCAGTTAGATTACACCAACATAGATTGGAGTTTGGATAGGGGGTCATCCATGTCTAGGCCTGGAGGGTTCTGGCCTAGTGAGAATGCCTTTAAGGGAAACAGTACACGTGCTTACGATTTGATAACTTCTGGTCGAGGCATCAAGACTGCTATAAGACCCATTCTGTCCAATGGAAATAGTGTTTTTATTCCCGGGTTGCAGGACAGGGTGGCTTCTACCCAAACGACTACTGGTGACTCTCGAGAATGGACTTCTCCTTTTGAAGAGAGAGACATTTTCAGTTTACCCACACAGTATGTTTCCTCTCCTTCTTAGTAAGATGAGTAGAGGACTAGAGAGAATAAAGAAAAAAAACCAGAAAAATATGCTTGGATTTCATGTTGGTTGGTTTCTGCGATAGATTTTACTGTTGATATTTTTTTATGGACAACCTTGGTAGAAAATATCACTCTTTGTTCCATCTTTAGTTATTTAGCCCATATTTGAACCCCATTTTTTTCAAGAATACATTTTATCAAAACTCATTTTCAACCACACATTTTATTATAAAATAATTCTACACGTATTTTAAAAACTTTTCTTTACTTTTAACCACGCATTCTTCAAAAAATCATTATTCCATAATACATTTTATCCAAAAAAATGAGAATCAAACATGGGCTTAGTTTGTTGTTAAATAGGAAATGTTCGTCAAGCTCCAACCCTGGCCGACAACATGCGTACACTAAAAGCTCCATCCCAACCACTTACATACCCTAAAGTGAAAACTTTTATTGACTTATGGCATCACTTTATCGTTGAATTTAACATAGCGAAGGGCAAGAGAAGGTGTGAGCACAACAAAACTCGGATCACCACAAATAACAGACCAAAAAAGCGAAGACTTTGTACAGAAGCACATCAAAATCAAAAGTAATTTCCCATATTTCTCAAATAAACCACCTACAGAAAAGGGGACAGGCTGTAGAAAATTATAGGCACCTTACAAAATCTTGCCCTCCAATGCATAGAGCTGGCACACAACTCACAATCCTCCCTACCTGTCTTTAGACCGAGTCCACTCTTCCCTTCGTCATACTAACCAACTCACAGAGTATATTGATAGGTGTACAATTGAATTGATACGAAAGCTATGAATTTCAACTAAATTACAAGTCAGAAAAATATTGGTGTTCACTGAACATGTACTAAACTTTCAACCGGGTTACTACAATGCGTTTCTGTTCAAACTGCCCCGGTTTCCACATAGACTACCATATCAGCATGTCATTAGAGGTTAACCACCACTCTTAAGACTTTTCAGATAGTTTTACTAACGGAAATAAATAGAATGACCAACATTGAAATAAATTATAAGTTCATCTAGTTCAGTAACCACAGGCGAATTCTACCCAATCTTAAATACATATCAACATGTGGAGACAACCATGAGCAGATAAACCCAAGGGGCATTATTTACATTATTGAAAAATGAAGTATTGGGCTACCCTTGTTCAGTTTACTAATCCTTTAAGACAATTTTATAAAATCATTTCCATTTCGCCAAGATATTTGCTAAAATTGACAGCCAGAGTCGGACATTGGAGTTAATTACAGGGGCACACAACAGGAAACAGATAAGAAAAGAGTACCACAGAGAAAAAGTTTGCTGCAAAGACAACCTTAATAATCGAAAGATCATCCAGGGTAGTTACCCCCACGATTATCTTTGTTAGATGCTGTCAAGCTAGTTCCTCCTCCTTCAGCATAGAGGCGAGTGCTTAGATTTGACAATCAGAAAGGCCACAAGAATGAGAATGGATTCCTTCTACCCTGATGTTGCACATTTTCCCTCCCACTGTTGTGTGCACCATTGCTGCCACTTGCATTCCCAGTTCTCGAATTCCAGTTGGGACGAACACTTCCAGAACCCTGTGAAGGCAGCTCAAGACGGCAAACGGGACAGGAGTTGTGTTGAACCAACCAAGGAGTAATGCAATCAGAATGGTAAATATGATCACATGGCATCTGCCTAGCTTCAGTACCTAACTCAAATTTATCTTGACAAACTGGGCAGTGAGAATCAGTACTAAGATGCCTCTGAGTAATTTTAATAGTGGGCATAGCATCAATTGCAGAACGAGGTGCCGGAGGTGGGCCCTGCCTATCATTCGTGGTAAGGTGCTCAATCAATTCTTGCAGTCCAGGCCCCACAAAAATATCACCAAAATTAGCTCGACGCTGCCCCGTTCCATGGTTTCCATTGAGAAAGGACTCAAATGCATTATTATCAAACATGCTGGCAGGTGATTGCCCATGAACCATCAACCATTGACCAGAAGGTCCAGAACCGAAGGCAACACTGTTTTCAGGATTCACGCCTGATCGCGTCCTAATGTCAAAGGTTGGGTTTCTCCCGGACATCCTCTGCCTCATAAGTGCCGCAAATGCATCCATGATCCCAAATCTTGGATCATGGAAAGGTTCCGTCACTCCAAAATCAGATGTATCTCCTGAATGAGATCCAACGAATCCCTGCTGTTGAGCACCCACGACCTCGTCAAGCTCTTGTACAAAGCCTCCATCACAATATAAACAAGTAAAATTACGGCCATGAAGCCGAACTGGCCGCCTGCATTGGTAGCACCAATGAGTATTTCCGCCGCTTGACATCGCTTCTTGGTACTGCTACTATTAATATGACTGCTGTATCATTTGCACAAAAATATACGTTGTAGTTGAGTTTCAGATCTCAAAAGAAACCCTGACAGAAGGGTAATAACTTTGAAGTGAATGGTGCCAAAGTTATGGACAAAATATAAAGCACTGCTTAACGAAAGAAAAAAAATGCTTTCAATGCATAAACACAGAATACAAAAGTTCATAATAAGATATCATAAAAGCCTTGAGAAAAATGTTCAAACAAACCAGAGGAAAATGATACAAGTGGAAACCTAGAATACGCTCTACTCGATTGTATCTCGTGAGCAAATTTTATTAGAAATAGTCTGGAAACACATAGCTACAATATAACATCACAACAAAGAAAGTGAACAACAGCTACAAAGGATAAATACCCCAAAAATTTCATTTGGACAAAAATAGAGAGATTGAGAATGGAGAGAAGAAAAACGAGAGGAAATCCTTTTCTTTGTTTTAGTCTTGTGCAAAAGATTAACAAGCATAACTTGGTCACAACTTTGTGTTAACTTCAAATATAATTTTCTTAAACTCACCACTCATCCAGTTTTCCCGTTTCTTTTGGCGAATTACTTTCTTTTATATGCATTTGTTCATTTCTCTCACTCAGCCAAAGATACAAAAGAGTAATTGACTCGATATATTCGTTAATAAAATGCAGTGAATTTTATGTGTAGGCAAAAATTATGTGAAAATACATACAAACCCATAATCAAGAATACTTACCAAGCTTAGCTTGATTATTTGTATAATCAGATAAAAAAAATACAAATTGTATTAACTATAAATCTATAGCATATCCATCAAACACGATAATTAAATCAATAATATTCACCAAAAATACACATACAAATTCTCAGATTAAGGTGAGGAAAAAAAAAAACCTCAAATTAACAAGAATTAAACCAAAAATAATAACATGGGATATGTCTTTCTTTCCTTTTTTTTTCGTTTATGCTTCCCCGAATCATGCGCAAAAATGAGAAATCAAATCAGTATTATTCACCACAGCTACGCTTTAAAAAAAAAAAACTGAATAAGAATATCAAGTCAATCAAAGTCAAATTAACAATAATTTTCCAAAATTTGCAGAATTCCAACAAAAAATCTGGCTTTTTAATTTTATTTTTTTCCATTTCATGCTTCCCTAAATCATTTGCATCGCTATAATCCCCCATTCAATAGAATCAAGAACATAAACCCCCAGACAAACATACGCGTGTAAAATAAGAAATCAATTGAAAACAATAACTAAACAAAAGTCAGATTAAACTTCAAAATATTCTAAAAGATCTGAGTGTAAGATACCAGAAATACTGTTCAGGTGGACTTTTAGAAAGAGAATGAGAGAGGTGGGAGAGATTGGATATGTGCGGTTCTTTTGGTTTCACACGAAAACACGCCGGTTGGTAAGTACGACGTGTTTTTTCGGATTTTCCAACTTTTTGTCCCTTTTCACTTTTCGTTTTGAAAAAAAAGTAGATATTATTCGGTCGAACAACAAAATAGAAAAAAAATTATGCAGTTCCAATTTTTTAAAATTTATTTTTAATCATAAATTTTATTAAACTCACAACTATTATCAATTTTTTAATTAAATATTTCATCAAATTCTACTAAAATTCTAATTCTTAGTTAAATCGAAGAAAGACGTATTATTTATCATGCCACCTAAGATTATTGAATATTAGTGAAATATACCTGAGTATTATCAATTTCTTTAGCTCCCATTTGACCCATATTTTTAAAAAAATTATTTTTAAATTTATTTTTAATCCTATATTTCGTGAAATTCATAATTTTTATTAACTTTTAATCAAATTTTTAATTAATTTTTTTTTCAAAATTAATAAAAATCTGATTTTCACTAAACCAAGGAGGGGCTTAATATATTTTGTTTGAAAAACTTGAGTTTGCCTTTTCTAATAAAAAGCCTTCCAAGGCTGAATTTTTTTGAGTCTCCTAAGCTTTGTTTCTCGTTAATAATTTTATTTTGATTCATTTACCTAGAAATGTTTTGGTTTTGTTCTATCCAAAAATCAATATTTCAAAAACTAAATTCATAAATTATAAAATGTTAATTCGTGGTACATTTAGAACCTATTGGCAGAGCTTTTGACAAATCAAAAGTTGCTTTTAAGATTAATAATTTATTTACGAACATGTGTGATAATTTCCAGAAGTGTTTTGTCTGGTTAAAAATATTTTTGTGGAAGCTAATTTAAGATAATTTTCTTAGTAAGTTATTGTACAAGAAGTAGAAACATAGAAACACTCTCAACTTGGCTCTTAGAATCAATCAAATGCATATTTGATTGATTCATGAAATGTTTGAAGTTTCATGTAATGTTGTATGAATAACCATTGGAATGCAAGAGGGAAGATGGAGAGCACTTATACATAGATATGTCAATAATCTACCGTCAAATTAACATAACTGATACACCAAATCATAATTGTGTCACTCGAGACAAACAACATCATTTCATCTCCGTTTTCAATTTTCAACATGACAACTTTATCTAAATACATCTCCACGAGTTGATCGAGCTAATAAGACTTAAAACTTGAAGTTCGCCGCTAGTATACTCACTCACGCTACATTTTAGCTCTACATTTTAGCTTCCTAGAGGTCCCTCTGGTAAACCAACAACTAAAATCCAATTCTCAAAAGAGCTACAAACCATTTACTTATCAGACTGAACTAGTCCCTTGAAATTGATCTTGGTTCAAAAGCCAACACTTTCTCGAATTCATGTTAAGAACATAATGTTTCTATCTAAAATTAGCCACACTCACAAGAAAGAACATCATCATAGATATAAAAGAATATTATTTTGTTCTCTATAAAATCAGCAAAAAACATAAATTATTATATATACTTCTATGAGACGCTGGTATTTGAAGGTATGACGAGGCCACTAAGCTTCTAAGAGTGTTTGGGATGCAAGATTAAATACTGCTCGATAATACTACAAAAGGAAGAAAAAAAAAAAAGGTTAAAATCACGTTCGTTAATAACTATCTATCACTGGCAGACGTGCAAAAATAAACCATCCTCATTCATAATCCAAGACCGATGATGGTAAGATAAGGGGACTAAAGTCTATTCTAGGTTCTTTATTAAGATAATTAGGTGAAATTTTGGGCAATAGAAGGCTGAATACGGTAACGTGAAGCTCTTCAATTCGAAGGAACTCTCCGTCTAGAGACATTACACTTTTGAATAATCCTATTTTTTATCATCGAACTCGTAATTCCTCTTCTTCCCCAAAAACAAAATAGAAACTTATTACCAGTTCACTTGAAAACAAACTATGAAAGAATTGCAAGTGTGCTAGAGAACGAGTTGCGAAGGATAAAATACGAATCGTTGTCTTTATGGAGGATAAGGATTTAGATGGTTGAAGCATCGATTTCGTCTCTTAATTTTTTGTTAAGACATAATAATGTGTGATTTTAGCTGTATTAATTGGTAAAACTTTTAAGTGCTTATAAGGCGATTAAATAATATTTTATTCACACATTTTATAGGATTCAAAACTTTTATTTACTTTTTGCTTGACTATGCTTGTAAAATATTCGAGTGTCAGATTTTTAAAATATCTCAAACATCTTGTCCGATAAAATCTTATAATTTTTTAACAATACAAATGTATTTTGTTCTTTTTTTTTTTCTTTTTGGTTTTTTATTTTGGTAATTTGTGTCCAATAAGAAAAAAGTTGAAACCATTGAGGGGAAATGAATATTAATATTATCGATCATAAACAATAAGATGTGGACGTCATTGTCATGAAAAATAAAAAGGGGCTGACTGCACACACAGGACATATTTTGAGGACTACGTGCAAAATTCTTTATTTTTTTTATTTGTAAGGTGATTCTATAAATGTTCCACCAAACCCTAACCCAAAATATCATCATTTTGCCCATTTGCTGTAATCCCTAAATCTTCGAAACCCTAACCCTAACCCCATCTTTTCTTCCCAAATCTCCATGGCCAGAAAGCGAAAAGCTCCTG
Organism: Fraxinus anomala; assembly: GCA_903798345.1. Classification (NCBI taxonomy): domain Eukaryota; kingdom Viridiplantae; phylum Streptophyta; class Magnoliopsida; order Lamiales; family Oleaceae; genus Fraxinus; species Fraxinus anomala. The sequence continues at coordinate 15,924 of CAIGRN010039600.1, forward strand.
CCTCCGCAGCTCCTCCACAACCCGAACCTGTCCAACCTGAGCCCCAAATCGAACAGCCAGACCCAGAAGAAAACCCGCCGACCCAAGAAGAAGAACCCGAAGTTGAAGAAGTAGTAGAAATAGAAGTGGAAGAAGAGGAAGATGATGAAGAAGAAGAAGAGGAAAATGAAGAGGAAGAGGAAGAGCAGCCAGAAAACATGGAGGAGCTTAAAAATGATGAAGTTATGACCGACGCAGAGAAGAATGGACTAGAAAATGTGGAAAAGTCCTCGAACGACGCCGTTTCAGGCGAAGAGCAAGCAAATGGAGAGACCGGAGCCGAAGAGCAAAATGAAGAAGAGGAAGAAGAATTCAAGGAGGAGCCAATAGAGAAGCTTCTGGAACCTTTTTCTAAAGATCAGTTAGCAGTTTTGATCAAAGAGGCTGTGAGTAAATACTCTGATTTCATGGAAAGTGTGCACAAATTGGCTGATGCTGATCCGTCACATCGCAAAATATTTGTGCACGGGCTCGGATGGGATGCGAATGTGGATACCCTTACTTCCGTGTTTGGGAAGTATGGAGAGATCGAGGACTGTAAAGTTGTTACAGATAAGGCATCCGGGAAATCAAAAGGTTATGGATTTATTTTGTACAAGCATCGGAATGGTGCCCGCAAAGCTTTGTTGCAGCCTCAGAAGAAGATTGGAACTCGGATGACTTCCTGCCAGCTAGCGTCTGCGGGCCCTGTTCAGACTGCTCCTCCGGCAGCTGTGACAACTCTCCCCAGCCCGCCCACGTCCGAGTACACACAGAGGAAGATATACATTAGCAATGTCTCAGCAGAACTCGATCCAAATAAATTGTTGGAGTTCTTTTCCAAGTTTGGAGAGATCGAGGAAGGGCCGTTAGGGTTAGATAAGCAGACTGGGAAACCAAGAGGGTTCTGTTTGTTTGTGTACAAGAGTCTGGAGAGTGCAAAGAAAGCGTTGGAGGAGCCGCACAAGAATTTTGAGGGGCACACGTTGCATTGTCAGAAGGCAGTAGATGGTCCGAAGCATAGTAAGGGTCATTATAACCAACATACTTCCCATCAGCAGCAGCAGCAGCACCATCACCAGGGGCAGCAAGGTTATTATCACCATAGTGCAAAAAGGGGGAAGTATGCAGGGAGCAGTGGTACCGGCGGTGGGCACCTGATGGCACCAAGCCATGGACCAACTGTCCCTGCCGTCGGGTTCAATCCTTCAGTGGCCCCTGCAGCTTTAGGACAGGCAGTGGCAGCTTTGTTGGCAACACAGGGTGCAGGCTTAGGTATTGGGAATTTGCTTGGAGGGATAGGTGGTATGAATCCTCAGGGAGTAATGCCAGGGATGAGCAATGCGGGCTATGGAGGTCAGAGTGGCGCAGGTGGGTATGGAGGTCAGCCCGGGATGCAGGGAGGCTATGGAGGTCAGCCACAGATGGGACAAGGTGGTGTTAGGCCGCCACAGGGTGGTGCACCTTATATGGGTCGTGGTCACTAGGTGAGTGAAAGGTATATTTTTAATTGTTTTACCTTATTCACTATTCTATGATGCTGCCAATATTTAGGTTGCTAGAAAAATGGATCGTAAATAGTGTATTTCTGGATAGGTCGGAATTATATCAGTAATTTTTGGACTTTTTCCCTGCATTTCATGCCCATGTTCTAAGATATTGCTCTATCCATGAACAGTTATAGAGTTTGGATGAATATTATGGAACGGCAGATTATTTGAACAATTAACTGTTTAGTATGTCCATAAAGTAATTTAAGCATCTAATTAAGATGCATGACTACCCTAAAGAAATTGGAGTGTGCACCTGCATTTGAAGTTGAAGTTTGTTTCTCCTTGAATTTTGATATGAATGAAAGGAAGACTACGCATGAATAACCCACGATGCTTCAATACTAGCTATTTTCTTATAAGATCATTTGGTTACTAGTTACTACTATTGTTGTGGGAAAATAATTAAATTATTAGACGTGGTGGTTGTATTATCATTTGTAAGGTGTGGTGTTCAAATGTACAGCAAAAAAGAGGAAGTTAAATGTACTTTTAATAATTATAAAGATCTGAACATAACTCTGAACTAACCAACACATTATTACTTACTGTTTCATAAAAAATAATTTTCCAGAGGAATAACTTGAACCTCATCGTAATCTCCAATTTGATGATCTACGGAGCTATCATATCATATTGAAACAGCTACAAGTACACACAGCATGGAAGAAGATGAGGAAATCTTTTTATCCACCAAATAGTGAAAAATGCCTTCTTTTTTTCCTTTTCATTTTTTTTTGGTTGGGGGTGAGATGTGTGTGACTGCTGACAAGTCCTTTCCTGTTGATTTGATGGTTTTTGGTCTCTTATTATCTGTAATATTTTTGGCGTGCTTTCATTTTATGTCTCTTTGATGTGGATGAAATTTGAATCCGCATCTTTTCTTTTCAGGCCATGCTTTTTGCTTATCTTGTTCTGTCGGTGCTCTGTTTAGGTAAGTCTGATTAGTAAAATTTTGCATCCTGTAAGTTGCTTCTTATTGTTGATTGCATGATTGAGGTGATAGTTGTTCACATTCCTGAATACTTGTTGTCTTGCTGGTGGAACATTAAAGAATATGTTCTATACCTGAGGGGCTTCTAAGAGATGCTTCTAAGATGTTTGAATCTTCTCTGCATCTGTTTTTTTTTTTTTTTCTGCTTTTATCTTTGATATAAAAAAAATAAAAATTATTAGCTTCCATGTGTTATTGCTCAATAGGCTTCTGAAATATAACTAGTTATATGTTAATATTGAAATTAGATTTTCCAAGATATGGATCTCAGCTTCAGTTTATCTGTTTTCTATGTTAAAAATTACTTTCCTCCAAATTAGACTTTTATGTTTTATGTATTCATTGTGCAGATTCTTCATAAATGCAAAACTTTTAGTTTTGGACTGTGGTGATTCTTCTGAAGTTCCGGCACTCTGCAAATGAAGTCTTTCCTTGTAGCAAAAAGTTTACCTAAAGACCAGAATCTAAAACATGTATTTCCTTTTATTCAAGTATTTCTATTGTCGAATATTTTTAAAAATGATGTCGTATTTCGATTCCAATAACATCTTTTGAAAAGGATTGAGAACCATGAATGATACCCCTACATATGTCTCTTTGGGATTTTAAGGGCGTTAATCAACTATCATTCTCTAACTATTGATCTTTGTGTTTGGTTGATGATTTTAATCTTTTTCCTTTTATCCAAAATTCTTAGATTTATTGATATGCTAAAAATGTGGTCCTTTTTATATACCTGTTGTCCATGTTTCTTGGATTTCACAGATATGTACTATTTTTTTTTCTTTGAACATCATATGCCAACTAGATTTGTGATTGAAGCCGGACATTTATTTCTCTGTGTTGATGTAGTTGGCTGCATAGAGAATCAATTTTGGTGGCTTGATTGTTAACTAACCTACTTTATAGTTTGGTCTTGTAATCGTTTTTATTGCAGGAATTTTGATAGTGCAGGCAAAGCGTTTGAAATTTCACTGCAGCAGTTCTTTTCATTCTATCTTTTATTTATTAATTTTGTTGAACATAGTTAATTTTTGCCTGCATCGGAAATATACCAAATGAGCTTATTATTGATTTTCTTAAAAGCAAGCGTTTCAGTAAATTATTATAGTTGAATGAATTTTATGTTTTGGCAACTCAGCATCGGTTGAGTTCCCAAAAACACTCCTAACTCATTAGAAGCAAATATTTCCGACCCAGAGTGAATAAAATTTTAACCTTTTGCTCGTCACTTGTGAGGATCACTGCTTTTTGTTGTTGGAGCTATTGCCAGCATTCCAAATAACGTTGGTCTAAACTTCCAAAACTCATTCCTAAGAGCAGTTTTTATAGAATGCTATATTGCTATCACTTATCGAGACTTTTAGCTAGTTCATCTTTTCCAGTTCATCTAAAGCTTTGCCCTTGGTCTTTCAATGGGCAGACAAAAACTTTTTCCTCTAGAATTTTGCTGGAGTTAATATTTCTTTTCTTTACATTCTGAAAACTTCTTTGGTAGTCATTGATTTGAATTGATTTCTCTTGGAGTATGTTGGCACTTAGCTCCTGTTTGGGTTCCATTTTTTCCAAAATACATTTTTTTAAAGTTCATTTTCAACCGCTCATTCTTCAATAAAATAATATTACATATAAATCCAAAACTTTTTCTTATCTTTTGAACGTACATTTTCCAAAGAAATCACTATTTCAAAATACATTTTCTCCCAAAATCACATTAAAATGGAGCCCAAACAGGGGCTAATATGGAAAAATCAGTGTTCGCTAGAAAGTTGGGGTTGGCTTTCATAGAGCAGAGGAGCCTGAGCAAGAGGTTGATGCTATAGAGGGCTTATTCATTTGCAGGATGATGTGTGCTATGCCACTTTCTTGGCATACAAGGCAGCCTGCTTGGTCCATATGAAGAAATTCTGTTCCAGTATGTGGTGCTTGCTTTCCGAAGAAAAATTGAGAATATATTAGGGAAGGGCGACTTAGGGGTTGGGGAAAATGTTGTGTAAACTTAAAACAGATAGATAGTTTTTTGTTGATGAGAGTGACGTGATCAAGGCAGAAAAAGCCAGAAGCGGGAGAATATATCGAAACTAACATGGCTTTGCAGTTTTAGTAGATCTAGCAACGAACGGAACTGAATGGAGAATGACTTGCTTGGTCCAAATTTATTGGGAATAAGACTTAGTATGCTGTTGTTTGGTTATTGTTTTACAGTAGTTTCATTGGACAGAATTGGATGTGGAGTTCTGTTTCACTAGAATTTTTTTGCTGCTGCTCATTGTTGCATTGATGATTGGTTTTTAGCTGTTCAGTTTGTGTTTAGCTATGCTTTCATAGTTTGTTAATGGAAATTGTTCTCTGTATTAATAATTGTTTACTACTTTTCTTACAATCTTTTTTTGTGGAACAACTTGAAAAGGCAAAAGGAGCTTTTGAGATTATTGGAATAAAAAATCATATGCAAAAGCAAAAGTCATACCAAACAGACCCCTAGCCTACTCTCTTATTATAGAAAATTTCTCATATTATTGGAATCCAAAGAATAAGGGCAAAGGCATTTATGGTGATGGTGGTACATATTTCCGTTCATATGTTCTCAACTCCGGCATGTTGTGTTATCCTATTTTTTGTTCAGTTTCCCCTTTTGTGTCAAAACCAATCTGCTGATGCTAGTTCTTGTATTCACTAGGGGTTATGTTTGGTATGTAGTGATACATTCTACTTTCAATTTTTTTTCATTGATATTCTCGAGTGCTATCTGATCCGCATATAGTAAGGTATTGTAGATATCTACACTGCATTAGTTTGTGCTCTACATTTGAGACACCCTCCCTGTGCGCACATCCTGGGCCAATTATATATAGATCATTTCTAATCTTGTCCCATAGACTTCTTTTAGGACCTATTTCAACAAATAAATTTATTGAATTCAACAACTAAAAGAAAGATTGATTCTCTGGGATACTTCCTTTCTTCAAACTGAAGGAACAACGGTAGAATTAGACATTCCTGAAATGCTTATTTGGAGTTGGTTGTGCTGAATTGTAGTATTGTGATGGGCATGAAAGCTTCTCAACTTTGTAATCGTTGACTCTTGGTGGTTTATGATACGAATGAATTATGAGTAAGTCCCTATTTGTCTACCATTTTTTAAAAATATTATTTGCTATAGTAAGATTCCATCACATATTCACCCAATAAAATATTCTACACACAAATCAATAAAATTACTTTAAATTTCAATCATACATTCTCCAAAAAATAAAATACATTATTCTATTTTCAACACAATAATGGGTGAAATAAGGTTTAAATATGCATTTTAATATTATGTAGGGGTGCAGTCTGGTTCGGTTTCAAAGTGGATCAAATTGAATTGAGTATCAATTGGAATCTTAGAATTGGAACTATTGATTTCATATTTAACTATAGAATTGAAAATCGAAATGAAATTTGGTCCGTTTTGAATTTTTATACTGAAAATTTATAAAAATAAAGTGTCATGTCAAAAATGGATTTAAGAAAAAAAAATAGTTGATTTTTTTTTTTTAATAATCCAATATAAGAATCAATTAAATAAGGCAACAAATAGAAAGATAGTTCAAGGCTCAAGATCAATTAATAAGGGTATAAAAAATAATAAACTATTAGACAAAAAATAAACGGTAAAATTTGGATTAAAAAATTAATTCCAAAAAAGTTCATGCAATATATATTTAAAAAGTGTGTATAGTATTTATAACATGATTATTCATCAACAATCTTGATTATTATGATTGATTTTTGAAATCAATGAGAAATTTGAGTTCTTACGAACAATTGAATTAGAAATATACTTTTTTCTATTGGGATTGCATTAAAATTATGAATTTTTGTAAACGTGTTTATAAAATTATTTCGATCTAAATGTTAATTATTTATTAGGTTTTCCTGTAAAAGAAAGAAACGAATTGAAGTATCTATGCAAATATGTACTCTTTGTTATCTATCACTGTCCCTGTGAAAATAAAATTGTTGAAACTAATTGAAGAAATAACTGAAAAATAAAATAGCAAATACAAAAATGATAGAATTACCTTTACTGCACATTATCTGGAAAATGTTGCCCAAACCAAATTGTTCCTTATTCAGTTGTATAATTTACCTCTGCTTTCAAACAAGTACTCTTTGCAAATAATTATTTATAGTCATTAGTATTTAGTTCCCAAATAATTTTTCTCAATATATTTTTACTAATTTCACGTTAGTCTGATTAAAATCTTCTTTCAAATTTTAAACTTTTCAAATTTCATAAATTAGCCATATAATATATTATTGACTAAGTTTCAAAATACTACGAGATTAGTGTCACTAGATCAATTTATTAGTCAGGCGTCTATGTTACATTTACGTTACGAAATCCTACTAAATTGGCTCACAAGTTTACAAGAGGTTTTAACTCGAGTAATTAAAGACTAACAAATGCATCAATGATTATCCGACTATATTAAAACTCGTTGCAATTGACACTCTTATTTGTCAAGTACGTGCCATTATTGTTTATGAGACTATATATAATATAGTTGACTCGTGAATCATTGGAAGTGTGTCGAAATCGTAATGCATCACACTTGTCAATTCTTGACTCAAGTAAATAATTTATAGTAACATTCCTTATGGCGTGTTCGATCATGTTTAAAATTCAATTAAAATTGAAAATATAGTCGTTATTGGGTCTCACTCGTCTAATAAAAGTCAACAATAACAGTAATTTTTCAATTTTAATCTGATTTACCTTAATAAGAAAAATAATCACTATTCGTGAGGTTTTAATAGTATTTCAAGAAATTAATAATTAATGAAACAATCGTGTCACTTGTACAATCTTTTTTACAATCTTGATAATTTCATATTCATCAATTTTGAAAGTTATTTTTTAAATCAATGGTCCAGATATTGACAATGTCAACATTGTGAACCATAATTATCATAGGTTAATTCAAATTCTAACGCCACTCTTTCCCTGCAATTTCTTCGTTTGACACATACCCAACCCACCCCCCAACGCAGGTGCTATACATTCGGAATCGTATTGGAGTAAAGAAAAAGGATAAGCAATAACATCGTATAGAAGAATGGCGGACCAGCTAACGGACGATCAGATCTCCGAATTCAAGGAAGCCTTCTCCCTATTCGACAAGGATGGCGATGGTATGTATATGCGTGTTTATGTGTGTGTGTTAAGATGATTTGTTGGTAGTCGGTTTATTGATGTTATTTTCAGATACGCGTATGTATTTATGTATTGAAATTAATTGTGCGGTTTTTTGTTTGTTCATCCATTATTTTTCAGATCTGTTTGCTGGTTCTTGAATTTTTTTTTTCAGATTTTCTGTGTTACCCTTTATTTTTGTTTCTATTACAGGTTCTTCATGTTTATTATTCTATGATCTATCTTAATTCTGTGCCACAATATAGATCACCCTGTAGAATCCGACTAGTGTGTAAAAATCAGTATTTCTGCAAATGCTTTGATTTTTGTATTGAAAGGGCTTCAATTGAGAATGAACTTATCATAATTTTTAATGACAGCAATAAATCTATTTGTTGATTGTGGCCTGGAGGTTTTTAGGGTTGGTTATGCCTTCAGGTGCTTCCGGAGGAGGATCAATTGGTGGATTTTCACTCTTTATTGCACATTTGCAGTTAAGAGTTATAAGTTTGTCCATTTGTGCTAAAAATGTTTACAACCTGCTGGATCTTTTCAATTCTATTATTTTGGAATGTGGGGTTGTTGAAACTCATATTTAATCCACTTTCCTTCTCCACTGCTTGTGTTAGATTGGGTTAAATTAAATTACTGATGAGTAAATGTTTTTTGAGCTTATATAGGTCATATGAACTTGATCATCATAAATACTTCTTGATTTGCCTTTCTAGTGAAGTCTTCATGATGCAGAATTTGAATATTTAGCACAAGATCTCTACGTGGCTGAAAAGATCTCTTCCTATTGAGTTGAACTTTAATTGCAAATCCATGTAAACGGATAAGACAATATGTCTGTGTTGCACGGATATTTTAACTAGGGTAGTGTGTCCGTGTCGGACAAGCGTCGAGTATCGACACTGATGGTCATTTCTCTCTCTTCATAAAAAATATTATATATTTTTAACTCGAAGTTATTATTAAACAAATAAGTACTCATATTTAAAAGATTTCAATAAGAGAATTTAATTACAAGTATATTTGAAAAATCGCGTGTTTTTGGACCCACGCGTCGGTGTCGATGCATCATACCAATCCATACACTGGTTATTTGTCTGTGCAGTCCTTGTTCTTTAACATGTTGATTGTGTTGTCATAGTAACTGATTTTACAACTTTCAATCTATTATGCTTGAATTGCACTGAAAAGATGTTCTAGGTATTAATAAATTTCTCCTTACTTTCTAAACCTATTCTTCCATCTACAAGATATGTGTTCTGCCTCACATGCTTCTTGTATCATAATTTATATTCCTGTTGATGTTCATTTCAGCTAATTAAGATAAAATTTTGTTAATGGACTTATGCAGTTAGCTCTTATATACTTCATCTAAACACATTGCCACAGGTTGCATCACTACTAAGGAGCTTGGTACTGTGATGCGCTCTCTGGGACAGAACCCAACTGAGGCCGAGCTTCAAGATATGATCAATGAGGTCGATGCTGATGGGAATGGGACAATTGACTTCCCAGAGTTCCTCAACTTGATGGCCCGGAAGATGAAGGACACCGATTCTGAGGAGGAGCTCAAAGAAGCTTTCCGGGTTTTTGACAAGGACCAAAACGGTTTCATTTCTGCAGCTGAACTCCGCCATGTCATGACAAATCTCGGCGAGAAGCTTACAGACGAGGAGGTTGATGAGATGATCCGAGAGGCTGATGTGGATGGTGATGGGCAGATTAACTACGAGGAGTTCGTTAGGGTCATGATGGCCAAGTAAGAAATCTAAATCTTTAGACGAATGAAGGTAGACAAGAAGGGCAGGTCAATTGATGATCCATTCCTTGTCGTGTTCTTTTGACATCATCTTTGTTCGGTTTCTTGCTTGTTTCTATTTTTTGCATTGTTTTCAAGTGCAGTTCTTCAGTGCATGCTTGTTTGCTATGTACCTTGTTTTAGTAGTCCAGGTTGTGTCTTCAACTATTCTGGTATTATGAACCTAGAACAATTGGAGAACTATAATGTTTTTCATACTTTTGACCAAGTCGGTCAATCATTTTCCCCAACTTATATGTTTCTTTCGTGTTTACGCAATGGTTGAATTCTTCTGATTAGGATTGTCAGTTGCTTCAACTCTAGTTCATGACTGCATAATATTACCAGAGGGCCATTTTTCCAAATGTAACATACTAGCTCCACACTTGCTGATGTGTGCGTTGGTGCAAAGGATCATCTGCACTTCACTTGCCCCTAATATCTAGTGGTCTTGATTGAAGTCAAGATTGCTCGAATGAGGTCGACTTGAAAATCTACAGCTATCTACAGCCAAGTTATAATTGGAGCAAAAATGGCTTTGTGCCCTCTCCAAGTGGTTTAAGAACTCGACATATTGCACCAATTTGGCCACAGATATTTTCACCTTTAAGCTAACAGAGTCAGATAAAGTTATTTTGAGAAAATGATATATACACGCATGCAATGCAACATAACACAACACCGATATTTAGTTTACAAAATTGGATAAGACCTATTAGTATCATGAACAAAATTTTAATTTTTTTAATTCAGTATTGTCTAATTTTGTGCAATCCACGCCACCTACCTACTGTAATCCTGGCATGCCATGTTGCAATAACAAGTATTAGGGCTCACGGATATCATAGTGACTTGTTAACCAAATTGTGGGCATTGTGCCTTTGCACCAGATAATAGAACACTAGCAAATCATGCTAATTCTGTAATTCATATTCGACCTCAAGTTGAGTAAATAAATCCCTTCAAAATAGGGCGACTACTCCCAAGATCTCACAAGTCAAGACCGGCACGAGCCTTGATTACGATGTATAAACCCTCTAGATCCGTAGCAAGGCAGACAGATTGAAGAATGCAATCATAAGCTCTGCATAATTCCCAACATCTCAGTGAAGGGAACATATTGGCTGTGTTATTCAGCTGCATGTTTTCTATAATGCTCGGGTTTTCTGAATCCAGAACAAGAAGCAACATACCTGCAGTGTACTGCAAACAAGAGAGATAATATAGGTTTTAAGAGCCAAACGAATTTGACTGCTAAGAATCAAATGCTTCCATGTGGTTCGCATCAAATAAGTTGAAAAAACTCATGATGTCCCAATTCTTACACCTTCCTTCCAAGCAGCAGTTGAAAAACGTCGCAGGCATCTTAACAATGGTTTAACAAGAAGAAATGCCTGATTGAAAACGACAACAAAATCCAAGCTCCCACACAACGATCATTTCATTCACCCCATATCATTTCATTCACCCCATATCCATGTGACAGCAATCTCAAGATACGCGGTTGCCAACCGTTTGATACAGTGACCTAAGCTGTGTGTTCCATTTCTCTATCGCACTGTACTTCTTCATTCCCTTTGACCTGCAGGCGTATATTATTGTGATAAAAATAAATTGGAATGTGAAAGAAAAAGCTGTACTCGAGAAAAAAAGACGAAATTTATCAAGAAAAAAATGGAAGGAAGAAGTTGACGAGTAAACCTGTCACCGCGTTCCAACAGCAGATTCACTTGGTCAATGTGCCCATCAATACGATTATCCAAGATAAGGGACACTAACAGCTCCTCGACATCTTTTTCTGGCACATTAAGTTCCTGCAAGTGGAAAGTGTCAGCGCTTCTCCATAAATCACCTACTGCAACCTTTACTTCAATCTAACTATTTCAATGATAACCCTGCTGAACAATGTGTACCTCTTCAATTACACATAGGTGTTGCCTATAATCATGTCTTCATAACTTTAAAGCCAGCTCTATTGTTGAAATAACTTAGTACATTAGCAAATAGATAGGACTCTATGACCTGGGAATGTTCAAAAACTCAGTGCGGTCCCATGCTCTCATATGGAAGTTAAAGTGGAATTTTACAAACCAACCACAGCATCCATACCCATTGCATGCACCTCCAAGAAAACAAAGAACAAAAACCAAACAGCGTACAAGAAAAAAATCAAATAATCCCCTGTAATATAAAAGAAAAGTATATTAAATCTTGCATCACCTTTGATATAAAGGGGATCCGAATTCTTGTATAAGGCTTAATGAGCTTAAGCAACACTTGTGTTCTCACATTCTTCAAAAGATCTTCAATGTAATTTCGGATAAATGGATCATCCATTATCGTCCTTCTGTTACTCTGAAATAATTCCCACCAGACTTGTTTCAGAACAACAAGAAACAAGATAGACTAGTAGTATTCCAACAGAAGATAACATGTGTTAGCATGTAATAGTTGTACCTTCAGGATTTTCTCAAACTCCAATATCTCATTCCGTTGATATGCCGCTATTAGGTTTGTCATGGCCAATATCTCAGGGTCATTTTTATATCTACAAGTAACAAAAGCAGGTGAGGTGGAGGATCTATTATTCTATGCTGCAGGAACGTAAGAAGTTGCTAAAACCCATTAAACAACTTACGGCTTAGCCTCTTGACCATCTAATGGGTTGACCTCAGATATCATCAGCATATTAGCCAGAACCAAATATCTGCCAGGGAGGAGAACCATCATGGACAACATTAGAATGTAAAGGGGTTGGATTTCAGGTGTAATCCAGGCAAGCAGCAAAGCAAAAAATTAGTCACTCCATCCACAATTGAATTATCTCATTTCCTTCACAAGACATCCCCGAATAATATATAATAATTCACTTTCAGAAATGGCTTTACTTGAATTACATAATACGACAAGCCATGGTTTAAAAATGCGGTAGTGAGCCATGCCTCTGTGAGGCGCATGTAGTATGCCTTGAGGCGGTATTTTAGAGGCTAAAAATATGACGCTCACGCCTCTAAATCTGAGGCACCCACCTCAAGGTGCGTGCCTCATGGAGCATGAGGCGTGCGCCTCATTTAAAATTTAATTTTTCAATTGTATAAAAAAAAATCAGAAAGGGTTCTTTAAAAAAAAATGGCCCATTTAAAAAGGCATTTAAAAAGAGCTTGCATACTTTGGTATACATCAATTATAACAAGAAGCTCAAAAATCGACATAGGCG
>CAIGRN010039613.1:0-23314 GCA_903798345.1 Fraxinus anomala
CTAAGAAGAAAGGCACCCCGTAAAATTAGGGGTTGTAGAGAAGAAATGATATAAATTTGTCAAATAAACAAGATAATATTTGAAATTGAAATATTTTATTGAAACAAGATATTGAAAATTACAAAAATTTCAAACTTTCCTGAGATGCTAAAATTAACTCTTGGCTAATTTTTGCTCTGTCTAAAACCTCTGAATGAAGCTCACTATATAGCTGAGGTTTCGGACTTTAAAATTTCTTGAATTGAGTTGAGAATTTTGAAGAGTTGATTGATTGAACTTGTCTTCCATGTTTTGTCTGCCCACTTGTCTTCTTTTTGAAAATTATTGTCCTCCCTTCCCAACTTTTGAGATACTTTATTAAAGTGGTTTTAATAAAGTTGATTGTCCTTTGTACATCGGCAAGGCTGGCAGAAATAATTTGTTAGCTGGCAGGCACATTTTGAAAAGTATTTCCTTCGATTTTTGAACCAAGTAATTTCTGAGATCATCAAGAAAACTGAGTTCATGTAGTCATTTTGAATGAGAATTTCTTTAAGTTTCTTCTTCGATTAAATCGTCAATATTATAACCAAAGCACATGTCTTCATTGCTTTGTTTATAATCTTCTGAATCTGAAGAAGAATATTTTGAGCTTGATTTCTTTGAAGATGCTTTCGCAATGGCTGCAATTTTGTCTGAAAAAATTTGGAATTCTCTTGATGTGGAACATTGATTGAACATTACTAAAAGCCTTGATTTTTTTGCAAGAAAATCGATTTCTTTGTCGAATTCTTTTTGAGATAATTTTGGAACACTAAGTATTTTTCTTGAATCCATGAATTAACTGTTTTAGGGCAACAATTTGTCTCATGAAATTTTGAATGCTATTTTTCTCTAATATTTCCTCAGGAAATTTATCCGTGAAATTTAGACTTTTTTGAATTGGTATAAGTGTTCCTAAATGAATGGTATGACCTAGGAACCTCATTTTTGTTTGACATAGGATAATTTTCTTAGCTGAAACAGCTAATCCATTTTATTTGACTACATGAATGAATGTATGTAAATGCTTGAAACGTTGTTCTAAACTTTCTGAAAAGATAAAAACATCATCAATGTAAACAATAATGAAATTTTGAAAAGGATTGAAAATATCATTCATAATTTTTTGAAATTCAAGTTGGATAATTTTTTTTATGGGCCAATGGTTAGGACATTTTTTGTTGAATTTGAACAATTCTTTTTAAGTTTGATACCATTTCAATTTGGACCAATTTCAATTACATTAAAAAGGGTGATTTGAAATGCCTTAAGGCAATTGTAGTTGGATCAATGGTCCTTGGGGTTAAGTTCTATTTTAATAGAACAATATAAATTAAAACTATTGTAAAACCTGTTAAATAGATTATATCATAACCAAATTAAATACATATTAAATCAATCTAAATACATGTTGAATACCTGCATATTATACCTATTGAATAAAATGAATTGAACCTAAATACTAAAAATGCTAAACCATCCAAACTCAATACAAAATCTCATCCTTCAATCCAAGTGTTCAGTCAAAAATCACGTCAAAAAATTGAGTTGAGAAGCCGAAGCCGAAGCACGAGCAGCAATGAGAGTCAGAAGAGACATAAGGCAGAGGAGAATTTTGATTATTAGGTTTTAGGTATTTGGTTTTAATTACTAATTGGGTTGGGTTGGGTTGGGTTGGGTTTTAATAAATAACCCGAAACCCAACCCGACTTGACCTAAAATTTGATTTCCTAATCCGAACCCAACCAAATTGAACTAAAAAATCAATTCAAACCGATTGGTTTGGGTTGGGTTGATCGGTTTGACTGGTTCGAATTGATTTTTGCCCAACCCTAGGTCATACCATTCATTTAAGAACACTTACACCAATTCAAAGAAGTCTAGATTTCACGGATAAATTCCCTAATGAAATATTAGACAAAAATAGCCTTCAAAGGTTTCTTGGTTGTGTCAATTATATTGGAGACTTTATTAAAGATATTAGAATCCTATGTGTCCCTATTTTCAAGAGACTGCAAAAGCAACCTGACTCGTGGAGTCACCAGTGCACCTTAGTTCAAAAAATCAAAAAAGCCATCAAAAGCATTCCGTATCTATCCATACTTGACCCTACTGCCTCTATTATTGTTGAGACAAATGCGTCAGACTTAGGGTATGGTGATGTCCTCAAACAGGTCCTTTCAAATTCAAGCCAAGAACAACTTGTCAAATACCACTCAGGCATTTGGGCTGGTCCTCAAAAGAATTACTCCACAATCAAAAAGGAAATTCTTGCAATCGTCCTTGTAATTTCAAAATTTCAAGATGATTTGATCAATAAAAATTTTATTTTAAAACTTGATTGTATGGCTTCAAAAGATGTATTGCAAAAAGACGTAAAAACCCTTGTTTCAAAATAAATTTTTGCAAGATGACAAACAATTATCTCTTGCTTTGATTTTCAAATTCTATATATACAAGGTTCTTCAAACTTTTTTGCAGACTTCCTTACAAGAGGATTCTTATATTTAATTTTATTATTTAAAAAACTTTTAAGAACATGTGGATAATAAACTCTCAAACATAGATTGGACTATTTTAAAAATCGCTACTAAAACTATTCAAAATTGATCAGTTCATAAACGTTAAAAATCGGTACTTTAAAAAACACCCATAACTGGTACGCTGAAACTCCCAAGCAGGCCCTTCCAATGATGAACCCAGGGTTAAAGTTCAGCTAGGGTGGAAGGACCTTTACTGTTGACCGTTGAGGCATTAACCATCGACAATCAACGATAGTAATAGTGATGTCGTTTATTAATATTTAATTAAAGCTTAAAATCCCACTCCACTACTGCACAAATAATTTGAAATCACATAGCGATGACATGCCATTTCATAATGCATTTCTTCACTTACAAATGCAAGGTTAAATAATAAATTCTGACTTTTGAGAATAATATGTCGTCTGCATTTATTCACTCAAACATGAAAAAACAAGAAGGAAAAACTCAAAGGATGCAACAGGAACAGTTACCAGCATTTCCTTGTGTGATGTTTTGCTAGAATTCATAAATTAACCAAAGTTAAAGCATTCCAAGTTCACTAAGGCAAAAATTCCCATAAAAGCTAAAAATACACCAAGTATTCCTGGATATCAAATATCGGAACAGTTAGAAGCAATCCCCAAACCAAAAGTTCCGTTATGATCTAAACTCACTACACTTATTAGTCCCAAAATTCAAAATTACCCAAATCCTAAAATATGAAAGTAAAAAAAAAAAAAAAATCAGATCGAGACAAGAAAAATAATTTTTACAACAAACACAACATATCAAAATAGAGCACAGATTCCAAATTTCCAAAGCCAACAAAAAAAATCTGTAAAAGAACAATGAAGGAGACTCATTGTCCAGTGTCCACTGATGTCTGCAGCTCATGAGTTGGGAGGTCCGTCCGTCCGACATCCGTCCTAGTAACCGAGTTCCGTTTATGGCTTTCTGCTCACAGCCCCTTTATTCGGCTTTCTGCTCACAACCCCTTTCCGTTCGAATAATTCATATGGATAAATTGATAATGGTAATGGATCAATTGAATTTGGATTGGGCTGGTTATTTTAAAAAAGAACCACAACATTTTAAGCCCAAACTTAAAAAAAAAAAAAAAGTTGGGGTCGTCTTCTTCGTTCTTCCTCTTCCAATCTTCCTTCCAGTGACCACTGTTCCGGCAGAGCCCAACACGTATGGTCGCGCCCTCTCGTAGGGAGCTGGGTCCGCCGCTGGGCCTTTCATGTTGATGCATATGTAGCATCAGGTAGATGTGTTGATAAAGAACCTAATGAAGGGATGCAAACATTGAACAAGCAATTATCAAATTTTGTTCCAAGCGCTCTTGCCACGCCTGCCGCAAAACAAGTTCTCTTCCCCAGAAGAAGACTTAGCGAGTTCCAATTCAAAGAAAAGGCAAGGTGACAAGGAAAACAGAATCCTTAAGTTTGATGATGTGTGGTTTGGAGGATCATTTTGACACAGTAAAAGAGCATACAAGTGTTTTAGGTTGCTTTGCGTATTTTTTGTTTTGCAAAGATGTATGGTGATTGTATTTTTTATTTTGGAACTCATTTTCTTTTTATTATTGAAGAATATTGGCCGAACAGTTGTGCAACAAAACACGACCTATCGTAGGTCATGGAATGTTGTTTTGTTATCATGTATCTTGAGTTTCAAATGAATGCTCTAATATGTTTATGTGTAAAGTATGTCTTGGTTATTTAACTTCTAATTCTACTGTACAATCATTAACAATTATGCATTGCACCTAGGAAATATTTACACAGACCAGATTTGACTAACAGGTGCCTTACGTGCATCGCACAAGCTCCAACTAGTATATTAACCCCGTGTTTGGTGATTTTAATTTAAGTTAAAGTTCACAATTAATTTTAATCACACGTTTCATGAGATCTACACTTTTCAACCATATATTTCATCAACTTTTATCAAAATCTACTAAAAATCTAATTTAATCCCCCACCAAACATAAGCTACACAAAAAGCATGTTTTGCCTATTGTTCATTTCTCCAAGGGTCAGCATAAACTGCTTTCTTCAGTTTTTTTTTTTCCTTTTTTTTCCTTCCCTTGCACCAAATATAAGGTCGTTTAACATTTTCTTTTATTGCAACTTCGGTGCAGCCAATCGGCATAGGTGCATTAACAATAACTAGTAGCACAATTTTAGGAATTAAGCTATTTTTACATAAGAAATGTCCACCCTGCTTTATAGATGAATAGGTGGCAATTTTTTAACGGCTGGATTGACTGTGTGTTTTGTCAATACAATCATCAATGATAAAAAAAACCAAAAATTTCATATATTTCTTAGATTAATTTAGTAGAAATCAAATTAAAAACTCTTTTGTGTTGCAAATTTGGAATTCCATATGAAGCTAGCAAACTTGAATTGAATTTATTTTGTGTGAGACGATACTCCCAACTCACTCAAATCTACTACTTGTCAACGATCTCATACACTTGCGAGATTTTATCGAACAAGTTTTTGGTGCCGTTGTTGGAGAATAAAGTATTTAATTTGAGTTTATTAGTTTTTATACGATTTGATTTTTTATTATTTATTTTGTCATTATTAGGTTTGAATACCTACCTAATCTCTCTTATGTTTGGTGTCTTTCCAAGCAAGAGAGCAAGACAGTTGCAATAATGAAAGCATGGCATGAATGATAAGGATATGCTTGTAGAAGACATATATTGTAAGCTTTGCTATGGTATGTATTATATTGTGCAATGCTTATATACATCTACTGATCCCTTTATGTTCATGCTTTTGTGGTGTAAATAGTATTTAAGATATCGAAAACAAGTAATTGACAAATCTGATGAAGGTTGGATGCTTGTGGAAGATTATTTACCTGTAGATTGGGATGAGGATATCGAGCTTATAGGATTTGGTCCTCGTCGGTTGAACGGAAGGTACTTGCAAAATATTATAATAAACTTGCCAAAGTGGATAAAAGCAGAATGTGTCTAGGATATTCCTTATACTGGAGCGAATTTCAAAGATGGGGGTATAATTCACTTGAAAAGGTTGAAAGGAAGAAATTTCCATTACCCGTGAATTTAGACTGTTAATCGACCATTCAACCTGAAAAGGTCAATTATTGAAGAAGAGTATAAAGATGATGACAAATTAATTACAAAGGAACCAAGTGAATATATGACAATTATTGAAGATGAAATTAACACACAATTTTTTCTACTTCTTCGATTGCCCAATAATTCAACATGTGATTAAGCCAGAGGAGGATGAAAAAGTCTACATAGTTGATTTCACATCGAATGAAATATGCAAGTCATATCACATTGAAGAAGGCAAGATTAAGATTTGATGAATCAACGAAAAGTAGAACAAAGTCAAAAAAAGCAAACTAAGTAAGGCATCAAAAGCTTTCTTTAAAATACTAAGATGTAGATTGTCGAAATCAAGCTAATAACTATAAATAAGCACTTATTGAGAGGCAATCCAATTTCTTCACTTTTATTTATTTTACTTTTTAGAATTTAGAATTAGTAAATTTTATTGTTTTTAGTAGTTTAGTAATTATTATTCCTTTTAATAGTATATGGTATCTTCATCTCCATATTTCCCTTTAAGTAGTGTTAGAGCTTATTGTAAACTGTTCAATATTATGATTATATTTTTATTATTTTGAAAGAACACGACACTTGAACACATTGGACAAAGGAAAAACATCGCAAATGATCCATCATTTTTATGCCAATCCATCCACTACCTGCAGATTTATATCAGGTGAGTACTTAGTTCTCTTCTTTGCTCTTAGTTATATATATATTGGTTGTTATTTTTTTAGACATTTAGGGCAATATTTGTTATAAGTTTGCTGGTATGATAATATCATGTTTTTATCTATTTTTATTGTTTTGTGTGTATGTTTGCGTGCAAAAAAAATTCAAAAATTCAAAAAAAAATAATAATTATTTTCAATTTGATTATTATTTTTATGTACTTGTATAATTTAGATTATAAACTGTGAAAAAGTTACATCTTAGGGTTGATTTATATTTATTCATGTGAAATTTGATATTTTGCGCATAAGATTTATGTTTTGCATCATGAAGGATTACTTTGATTCAAAATGAATAGGTAGAATAAAATAATAGACATTGGATGCTAATCCAGATAAAAACTAAATTATACATTCTTAAACGAATTTTAGGATAGTTTGGGGGTGATTAAGCTGGTGTAGGGAGACATTGAGATAAATGTAGATTTCATGTTTGCTAAATTTGTGTTGATTGTCTAAGGTCAATAAGATGAAAATTAGGTAAAAATCTTAATATAAGGGTAGATTTTTAAGAACAAGTGTTTAATGAGGACCATTGCACTAGTCCTTGTATGCAAAAAAAAAAAAAAAGGCAAAATTTTTTTTTTGTCTTATCATGAAACATCTCTTTGTAGCCTTTATGATCCGAGTTATTAAGATTGCAAGGGTATATAAAACCTGGTGCCTTATAGTCATCTAACTTGGAAGTTATCGTCATAAAACTCGTTACAAATGTCATTTAAAAAGTTTAATGAAGATAAGTATGAACATAAGATGTGAAAAAAGAATAGTAATATTAAAAAAATAAATATATATATTTATCGAGCTATATGTCTTGGTTAAACCCTTAACACTTATTTGAAAAAATTAGATGTTTGACAAGGGATTATTTGCTTAGTTGATTTTTGGAGATTGAAATAATAAAAAATATGGGAAATCCTCATTTGTTGATGTGTTGGGTTGCAATTAGTAAAATCAAACAAAACTAGAGAGGGTGGGGATTAGTATTTTATAAAAATTCAACCTGAATCACACATTGGGAAAATAGTTAAAAGAATAAGTTAAGGTATACATCTTACGAGAGAAGAAATGATATATTTGACCATTGAAGATCGAAACTTGAATCACTTTTAAAAATTTATGATGCTTGACATGAATATTTACACACGCACGTCGATTTTGCATTGGATAAGTGGAAATTAATTTTAATATTGTGATTTTCAAAACAATTCAAAGATTTAATACAAAAATTTCAATCATGATACAAATGGCAAATTATCTAACTATATTTGTTTTAAAAAATTTGTGATTAGGTCAAAGTCTATTATGTTTAAAGACAAATAATTGTTTAAGTTTGGGGATGTTTGACAAATGAGAACAATTGGTACTAATTTTGATAATTTATGACTTAATTATGTGTTCATTTTGTTTATTAGGTAAAATTCAAGGCAAGTTGTATGGAAATAGGCAAAACGAATGAAAAATGGCGAAAACATGAAGAAAACCATAGTTTGAGGACTAAATTGCACACTTGCAATAGTTGAATCGAACTTAATATCGATGATTGGAAAATTATTGCATGCAATTGGAAGTTGAAAGATTAAAATGCACGAAAAAGGGCCCAAGATGAATAATTATTAAAACTAGGGACTGAATCGTAAAACTCAAAAGAAAAAAATATATAGAAAAAGATAATGGATGGTGCCCACGCGCCAGCCCATTTCGAATCAATAGAAAGCCATTTGACAAAACGGCGTGGGACAATAAAGTATAGGGTGCATATGCGCAAGGCAAAATATGAAGGACATGTTGCGCAATTTTCATGTTCAAGCAAAGTTTTAATTTAAATGCAATTCTTCGCACGTTTGACTTGATTTTTGGACTTTTACAAATACACAACTTTGCCAAAACATTGGGGATCTCTTTGAGGCTCTTAATACATATTAATATCATAAAATTCATTAAGAACAATAAGCAAATTCATCACTTTTGAGAGAGAAGATCAAACACAAGTAAGAATTAAATGTCAATTACATCAAGAAATTGAAGATTTCAACCTTCGACTTAAAGATCAATATATTTTGTCTTATTTCATGATCCGGGTAATATTTTTCTATTTTTTCTTCTTGTAATTTATATATTAATATATTAGACTAGATCCCTTTTGTATTTGATGAGATGAAGCCTATTGTTTATTTGTTTTAAATTCAAGACTAGTAGTTTAGTTAATTTCATACTTTTTAAATTATTAATTTTGCATGCCATTGCATTTTTAATTATTTGTTGTAGTGTTGAGAGACTCACAATAAGTTTAGAATGCGCAAAATTAACATATGTACAATAAATGTTAGGAATAACATTTATTATGTATGCAATCATATAGATAATCTAAAATTTAATCATTTTAATCATTAGAATTCTAGTCAGGAATAGATTTGGATAGTGAGTTTGATAGATTTAATTTGTCTTGGAAAAGAAAGTTAAATACATTAGTTTTATTGATTGTCAAGAATGCATGAATATGACTAAATTACAAATTAAGAATTGAAATAGATAGCAATAGGCGAACTTTAAATCTAATACAATCATCCATAATTTGATTAAAAAAAAAAACCAAACTTTTCACATATTTCTTAGATTAATTTAGCATAAATCAAACTAAAATTATTTTGTGTTACATATTTCGAATTCCATACGAAGTTGGTAAACTTGAATTGAATTTATTCCATTTGGGATGATACTCTCAACTCACTCAAATCTATAACTTATCAACGACCCTGTACGTTTGCGAGATTTTATTAGAATAGGTCCTCGGATATATGGTCAACCAGCGAGGTATTGAAGTGAACCCAACAAAATTCAATCCTTCATAATGATGCTATCATCATCTTAACCAAAAGAAGTACAAAGCGTAACGGGAAGGGTTGCAGCCCTAAGTAGGTTTGTATCACAAGCAATAGTAAATGTTTCTCTTTCTTCCAAGTGTTTATAGGAGGAAGGAAATTCTAGTGTAGCAACAAATACGAACAGGTCGAGGCTATATTGGATGATCCACAAACAAAGCACAAGCGTTGGCTTATTTTATCATGAAATTGTCAAATGTTTCCATTCCTGAGAAAAATCCTAAACATGGAATATGGAAACTACTTATGGATGGGTCTGCGGAAGATACTAATTCTGGAGTAGGCATATTCTTGACAAGCCCAGAAGGGCACAAATTAAATTGCACATTAAAGTTCTCGTTTAAAGCAAGCAATACTGTAGCTGAAAATGAAGCTATACTGGAAGGCCTACAGCAGGCAAAAGAAATGTTAGCTCAAAATATAGAAGTAAAAAGTGATTTGCAGTTGGTAATAAATCAAGTGAACGAGAAGTTCACAGCCAAGGATAAAGTGGTGGCTTCTTATCTTGCGGAGACCATAATATCATCTCATTATTTCAACAAATTTAAACTCACTCAAATCCCTAGAGAGGAAAAACGAGCATGCAGACGCTTTGTCAAAATTGACAAGTTCAATGACCACAAACTGTTTAAAATAATGCCCGTAGAATTGTTGTCAAAATCATCAGTTGGACAAAAAAGGGGAAAAAAACCCTATGAATACAAGATAAAACCTCATGGATACAAGAAATCATCTTTCTTTTTTTTTTTTAAAAAAGATGGGACAGTCTCGAAAATAAAAAAGCAACACAAAAATTGTGAACGAGGGCAGTAAGATACATACTATAAGGTGATATCTTATTTAAGTGAGGGTAAACATACCCTCTGCTAAGATGCATAAACGAGGATGTGGAAACTCTTTGTGGATGGGTTGTCGAGATACTGGTTCTGGAGCAGACATAATTTTGACAAGCTCGAAGGGTACAAATTAAATTCGACATTAAGGTTCACATTTAAAGTGACCAATAATATAGTTGAATATGAATCTTTATTGGCGGGCCTAAGGCTGGACCATCAGTTCGTCAAAAAAAGGAGAAACCCTATGCATACAAGATGAATCCCAATAAATGCAAGAAATCATCTCTTATGTAAAAGATGGGATAGTCCCCAAAGATAAAAAGACAGTACAAAAACTGCGAGTAAGAGCTGCAAGATAATACTACAAGATAATATCTTATTTAAGTGATGGTATACACTTCTTCTGCTCAAATGCATAAGCGAGGACGAGACTTTACATATAATGAAAGAAATCCATAAGAGTATATGTAAAAACCACGCCAAGGACACTCCTTAACGCAAACTCTTTGAAACAAGAATATTAATGGCCTAATATGAAGAAGAATACCATGAATTTTGATGTGAAAAGCGTCAAAAGTTCGCAATTATACCGAGCAAGCCGTACAAGAGCTAGTTGCTAGTAGTGGCCCTTGGCCTTTCGCCAAAAGGGACATTGATTTCTCTGGACCACTACAATAGATTATTTCATCGAGTAGAAGTCAAACCCCTCGTAAATATCATTAAGGCTAATACTTGTAAATTTATCTAGAAGAACATTATTTGCCAATTCGTTGTATCAAATTCTATAATTTCAATTAATGTGATGCAATTCTAAAGAAAAAACTGAAAGCAATATGTGACCAGTTAGGTATCCAAAGACACTTCTCCACCTCATATTATCCCAAGCTAACGACAGTGGAAGCAGTAAATAAGACATTGAAAAGTATACTAAAAAGGAAGCTAGATACGACAAAGGGGCTATGGGAAGATGAGCTACTACAGATCATATGGTCATATCGAACTACCACAAAAATCGTTGTAGGAAAAATCCTTTCTCCCTAGCCTATGGAATGGAAACTATGGTACCGATTGAAATCAGTGTAACTTCAACAAGGAAAATATGATACAATGAAGAAGTTATAAATGCGAACCTAGAACTCTTAGAAGAAAAATGAGATAAATCTCAAGTTAAGCTCCCAGAATATTAGAAGATGATGGAAAGATATTTCAATTCCAAGGTTTGGAAGAAGAATTTCAAAGTAGGAGACTTAATCCTAAAGAAAATATTTGTCTTAGATAAAGAAATGAATTATATCTCGCTTGGACTAAGGTGGGAAGGACCATATACAGTAATGGAAGTTGTTGGACCAGGAACATATAAATTCATAGAAAATGATGACGAACCCCTTAAACATCCTTGAAGCGACGTGTACTTGAGAAAATATTATCAATGAAATAGGAAATAAATTCCTATTGAGCGAACTCAATAAAAGTTGATATTTTCTTATCATGCGAACTTAGCCAAGCTGATTGTTTGAATTCCTCTATTGCGAATCTAACAATGTTGATAGATTACTTAACGGTGTGAGCTCAATAAAGCTAAATAACGGTTATGAAGCAAAAAAAAAAAAAAAAAATTGATAGATTACTTAACGGTGTGAGCTCAATAAAGCTAAATAATGGTTATGAAGCAAAAAAAAAAAAAAAAATGAAAATTTTTATTGATGTAAAAAGGATAAGGGTAATCCCTTTGCCCAAATTAGTCTCTAGAAGTTGACCAGACATTTGTCAAAAATGAAAGACATGAAGATTTATCACAACACTTGGAACTATGCCTTGCATAATAATCCCTCATAGATGCATATATGGAAAACTTGCGTGCTTCCGAACCATTCTTTGCCAGCTTCTGAATTATACACATCGGAATC
This sequence comes from Fraxinus anomala, assembly GCA_903798345.1. Lineage (NCBI taxonomy): Eukaryota > Viridiplantae > Streptophyta > Magnoliopsida > Lamiales > Oleaceae > Fraxinus > Fraxinus anomala. The sequence continues at coordinate 12,006 of CAIGRN010039613.1, forward strand.
GAATCAGAGCTATGCGACCATACCATGACAGAAAAGAAATTAAGATAATTCCAAAATCTTGGACGGTTATATATCATATTGGCATAAGAACTAAAGGGAATTCATCAAGAAAATGTAGTGAAACTAAGAACGAGGATGAAGAACCAATAACAATGTTTAAAATGATTCAATGGAGGATAAGAGGTTTTTCCCCAGAATCAGCAACAATCAAAAGAAACATGCGTGGAATGGAAAAAGTCAAAAAAAGGCATTCCCTGGAATCAATCGTGAATAAGCATTAAAGAATAAAAAATTTCCATCTAAATGGAGCATTAATTGCCAATAAACAAAAATAGGAAAAGTATAATTGGGGAAAGTTATCAGAAAAGTTTGCGATACCATACCATTATACAATTAATTCTAGAGATTATATAAATAATAAATTCGAACATCGAAGACTATTTGTTGAACTAAGTAATACACTCCACGAACCTTGCTCTCTACTTGTGAGGCATAATCGATGCAAATGAAGAACCAAATGTAAAAGGCTCGCACAAAGTAGTTCAACCATTTCCCATCTAGACTGGCCAAAAAATTGTCATTAAAGCGCACATGAACAAGTGAGTAAAACGTGACATTATAATTGAATCGTTACGAGCTAACCAATAAAAGGCTGCTACATGTCATTTCTCCTAGAATGATCGAATTGTCATAAAGCCGCGAGGAAAATCTATAAATACTCCCGCCTAAGATAAGAAAATCATGTAAATTCAAATATCTCGCTCTGAAATAGCCATTTCTCTCCTTGCTCCAATTGAGTTTAAAAAATAAAAATCCTAATTAGGTGAGAGGAATTTGTTGATTTGATTTCTATTGTCAACATTCCATGTAAGGGACAAGTTACGATAAATTTACGATATTTACATCATTTGAGGTTGACCATGCCATTAGAATGAAAGGTCGGAGATTTTGTATCTTGCTCATGGGTTTAACCCATGTTTGAGTCCCATTATGTAAGAGAATGTATTTTGAAATAGTGATTTTTTGAAGAAAGTGTTAGAAAATAAAGAAAAAATTTCGATTTAAATTAAAAATAAATTATGAAAGAATGTGTGATTGAAGATAAATTTTGAAAAAAATGAGTTTTTGAAAAAGTAGGACTAAACATAAGCTATTGATTTAGAATAGAATAAAGAATAAAGAAAAAAAGCCGAAAGGGGGACTTTTTTCTGAAAAAAATAAATACTCTTGAATATTCTCTTTTAGGACTCTATGCTTCTATTTCTTTGGGCCGAAGTAATTAGAATAAGGGATTGCACCATAGATTCCTTAACTATAAAGCCACTACTCATTTTTGAATTCCTAAAACACCCTCCAGTTCAACTGACTGTTCCATCCCCCAGGCCCCAGCCGAAGGAAGACGAGGGGCAAATATGTCTTTCCATTACCCTAGTCCTCCTCTATATATACACAGGAGGCAAAAAATGATATTCAGAAGTTCTAGCGGAGTCATACATAGAGCTTCTCGAATTGTACATTTCAGCCATGAATTCTATCTCCAATTCTTCCGCTTTGACGATGTCGAAACCTGAAGAAAAAAATTCAATCAAAATTATTCGTCCAACATCATCATCCTCTTCGAAGGCGTCATTTTGTGAGCACACGCGGATGTTGATTCAGAACTACCCGAATTTCAAGAGGAGCTCCGAACCGGCCCGGTTTTTGTACTATGACAACGGATCCTGGGTCGATTACTCGGAAGAAGTGGTGGAGCTGTTGAAACTGGGTTTTGTGGGGGGCAAACCGGTGATAGATGGGGGAATTAATGGGTATAAATGTCTTTTTGACTTCTACAGGATGCTCGAGCTTGAATTGGATACTGGGAATCAACGGTCAATTGCTTGGATTGATGTTAATGGTAAGTGTTTTTTCCCCATGGTTTTTATTGATGGCAATCGAAATAATGATAATACTCTCAAGAATTGCGATGAGAATAATGTTAAAGTAGAAATTGAAATAAGAGTTAGCGAAAATTTTGGGAATTTAGAGGATTCGAATTGTTTGGAATTGAATAAATTCGAAAATTTGAATAAGAGAAAGAGAGAGTGTTTGGAAAGTATAGAAAAGGAAAAAACTGAAGGGAATTCATCCAATTTTAATGATGCGAAAAGGCGGCAAATAGTTGGCAATGAATTTCAGTCAGCGAGGTGGCCTAATGTGAGAATATTGAGAGGAGAGGAAAAGGGACACTTAATAGTGAAGAATTTGTTCTTGTCGGGGTTGGGGATGTTGAATCACGGTGCTAAAATTACTTCGATTCATCAATGCGTGAGGACTGGTCCATTGGATAAGGCACGCCGTGCAATGTTTCTGAAGCAGATGGACATCACAAAAATTGCCAGAGGAGATAGTAATACGGTTTTTGCATGGTATGGAACCTCGGCCAAGGGTGTGGAGAGTATTTTGAAACATGGTTTTGGTATGCCTGGCAAAGCTCCTGGTCCTCAAGGTCATGGCAATGGGATACACTTGTCTCCTATACAATCACCCCATTATAGGTGTGTTGTTTCTGCAATATGGTTATATATTATTGCATCGCATTTGTTGCTCATTTGGGATTTCTGTTATGTTATATTTGTTAGCGGGCTGGTCTGTCTCAAGTGTTTAACTGCATATTATAGTAGTGTGCTTTGGTCGCTTCTTTCTTTACAGGGTATATTGCATTTGTTTGTTGGTTTTCTTACATTTTTGGTTGGTTGTGTAAACTTGATCCAGTGCAATGTTGTCGGAGACAGATGAGAATGGTGAGAAGCATATAATTCTTTGTCGCTTGATATTGGGAAAATGCGAGAAGGTTGAAGCAGGGTCTCAGCAGTCACATCCTTCGAGTGCGGAGTATGATTCTGGTGTGGATGATTTGAAGAATCCCAAGTGGTACGTAGTCTGGTTTGCCAACATGAATACCCACATTCTTCCCGAGTGCGTTGTCAGTTATATACCTATAAATCTGTCAGGTAAACCTTGTTCTCTTTGCATTTATAAACTTCGCAAAGTAATGGGAGCAACTTTTGATATGCATATTACGTTCTTTCTCTCAGATCAAGTGAATGGAATGTTGAATGTGAATTGGGTTCCTCATGTTTCAAATTCCTTGATTGCGAAGTTATTTTCAAATCTGAAAAGTTCTCTACCTATCCCTAAAATTCAAGAATTGCAAACTTTGTGCGGTGCATATAAGGTAAGCATTTATTGCATTTAGACCCTCTGCATTTTTTTACCTATGTTACAAGATATGTGAGAATAATGAATGAGGTTTAAGAATGATTTTACTACAATGGTATTGCAGGAGGGGAAAATTGGGAAGGATATTTTCATGACAAAATTAAGATCTATTGTTGGAGATGATGTATTGCAGTCTGCTATCAACGATATTCGTGGTTGAGAATGAGGTTTTCCAGTAGTATCTTTGAGATGAAAAACTTGGAACATGTTCTTTGTGTAGACGTCTATTTCATACAGGCACTTGTATTGTCACAACTCAAATGACACTGATTAAATCCGACATAGAAAACAGGATAAACTTAGGGCTTCAACTTAGATTCTTTTTTTTTTTTTTTTTCTCTGTTATTATTCCTTCTTTCAGTAGGAAAGATGTATCTTTATCCTCTGTTCCGTTCTAAATGTTGAGATATTGAAATTCCATTGACACTCTTGACTTCCTTATCCATTAGTGTCTGTTCAATTAGCTATGGGTGAAGCCAAGAGATTTTTGAGGTGAAGGAATATTTTTCTATATAGAATATGGTATACACATTGCGAGAGAGCGAGTAGCGTGCTTGATGCTTATATTATTATGGGATGGGATGGGATGGGATGGGATGGGGATTTTAATTGGTAGACCGAATCATCACTCTGATTCTATTGAAATATGTAATTTGTGACGATGATACAAGTATGCAAATTTGTATTTATGGCCCTTCCTGCTGCTTTATCTTAACAATCCCCTTGTCACCTAAGTCTGCAATCCTCAGTCAGCATCTCCTTGATCTTGGCAGCCACGTACGTCGTCCCCTAGTCATCTCGTTTCTGCTGCTTTAATCCTTATAAAACTGTCCCCATCCATCTGGCATCTTATGGATGCAAAGGTACTTTTAATTTAGATGATGTGTGTCAAACATTAAATGGACCACTGTGCATGAATTGAGGAGGATGGAAATATGGGCTGAAAACAGTGAACGCAGGTTATTGTGTGTGGCATGCTTCATGTGATCACAACATTGTGAATATGCAATGAAAATGTGAATGAGAGTATATCGGATGTAATGTAGGGGACGACGTGTGAATCATATGAAAATGGGCTGAAATTTCACCTAATTAGCCTAGTTGCCCCATTCATGGAACACCTCGTGGGCGTGAAAACATACTGTAAAAGTAAGCGTGTTCCAAAACTACCCAATCCCAACTCCTCACCGATCGAACCAAAATTTCAGAAAGTGAATGTTCCAAGGTATGAAAATTTTGAAATTTCAGTCATGCCTTTTTTTATGCTATAGTTGGAGTTTGATGTTGAATTGAAGAGTTTGGCCCTTAGATTATGATCCATAATTGATGTTCGATGAGTTACGTATGCAATGTTGTAATTGAGATTGTGGGTGTGTGAAATGAGGTAGGAGCACGGATTTAAAATTCTACCAAGGAGTTGAATAATCTTGTGTCGCAAGACTTTTTGCCTTTCTGTTGCAAGGACTACTAGCAGGCGTATTTTCATCCGTTATGCAGGAAAATTTTCTCCAATAACGAGTAGACCATCAATGCCTCGTAAAGCATTCTGCATGCTTCCTATGCTGTTTTTGACCTAGTTTTTCTTTTTCTCGACCAATCTAGACATGATAACCCAGTTATACAAAACTTAAAGAAAATGTGCCTAATACCTAAATGTAAATCTATCAAACTACAGACAATGCAATATGCAATAAAATAGTAAAAGAATAAGTGATAGAGAAAATGAGCTGCCTCCTATCGAGTGCTTTAATCTTTAGTTAGACTGTGTGAAATAATCACTCGGGATGATTAAGATGGACGATTGACTTCTCTTTCGCAAAATCACATCCTATTTTGGTTTCAACCATTCCTCGTTAACTTTGAAAGTCCATTTTCTTTAATGTGTCACCTCAATCGCTTTATATAAAAAAAAAATTCAAAAATTTGTGAGGTTCAGATCACGCTGTGTAATTTTCTTGGGAGAAACTTCAACCTAGAATTGTTTGCTATTTGGCCCACTACGAATTCTCGACGTTGAATATGTTTATTATGAAATCTTCTTGTTTTCTACTTGTATAATTTTACATTCTCATATGCATCCAAGCAAAATTAATCCATCTCGCTCAATTGTAATGACGACTTCTCTCCTACAACTTGAATGTCAAAATTCAACTCTTAATTGCTCAATAAGCTTGCTGCTCCAACTCAATCGGTAAATGACAAGCCTTCTAAAATACAAGCTGATATAGTGGCATGCCTATAAGAGTTCAGAATGCAGTGCGATATTCCCATAGTGCATTGTCCAACTTTTTGGACCAATCAGTTCGTGAAGTATTCACGTGATTTCAAGAATCCTCTTTAACTCACTGTTGAAGACTTTAACTTGGCCACTAGTTTAAGGATGATAAGAAGAAATAACTCGATGTTTTAGCCTGTACTTGGACTAAAGACCTTCAAATTACCAATTGCAAAAGTGTTTTCCTCCATCTCTCATAATGAGACACGGTGCCAATTTGCAAATTATTGAGTGTACTATATTTCAGTGTTGGAACTTCATTATAAAAGATTTTAAACATGGTAGGAAAAGATAAAAATATTAATTAGTAATGGTAAAAGACACGGACTAACTATATAAATAGTAAAACTTACCTACCTTCGTTAAAGACCACTTACATTTCCAATTTCTCTATGTAACTCTTCACCACATCACTTTCTTACACCTTCCCTAAACCATCCTGCCCCAAAATGGTGTATACGATCGTGTAGGAAGTGGTGTGATATATATATATATATATACACACACACACATAAACCATGTCCCAATCCGAGATTCGATAATTAGGTTTCATTTGTCATACATCTTAGTCATAATGAGCTGTAAATAGATAAGAGAATATGAATTGATTTAAGCATAGTCACAGGCTGATGAATCTATTTCTCCGGTTCTTTGAGAATAAATCAGAATTCTGGTGGAGAATGATCGAATATATGAAATTACAACGACAAGAAGATCTCTTCGTAAGCGATATATTCTCTTTGGGTAAAATGCTTAGCTACCAACCTTGTTTTGAAGGTTTCTGTCCTTCCATCTATTCCTCTATTTCTTTTGTAGATCCACTTTTACTCGATGGGTTTAATCCCTTTTGGTGCATCTACTTGTTTCTAGACTTGATTGAAATGCATGGATTCCATCTCAGCATTCATAGCTGCTTGTAATAAATCTAGATCTATATCATCCATGGCCTCTTTATAGAAAGTTGAATCATCTACTTGTTCTGCGAAAATGCCTGCTTGGATTCTCCAACCAACAAGTACCTAGAAGGTTTTTGATGACACTCTGACTTTGTCTAAGAGGCGGTGGATCTTGAACTAGGAATCAATGTTGATAACATCATCAGGTGATTTTATACCTACTCGTTACCTTGAACGTTTTCTCAATATATGGGATTAGACAACAACCCATCTATCTTTCTCTTCCTGCTATCTTTCTGTCTCCTTTCCAAATCTTCCTATCAGCTTCGTACAAGAGGAGCTATCAATTGTTGCATGAGCATCGTCATTATTAGAATTAAGACCACTGTCCATGTCGCGGAAGTATGCTCTAAGAACTTTGATTTGATGAAATTCGAGCTCAGTTTCACGCTACCAATATCGGACACCAATCAATCAAAAGGCTCAACCCACAACTATAGTGTTCACGTATGGTTGCTTCTTACTTTCACCTACACAGAACAAGATATTTGGTGGTTATCTGCAGCTACAAAAGAGGAGTAAACAATGGAAGAACACGGTTACGCTCAAGGCACAAAGAGAGGAGAATAACTGAAGCTGCAGCCAATGTTTCTCTCAAGCAAATACACTACACACATTCAGCAAAGGAAGGAGACCACTATATATAGATATAGGTTACACCAAGTTTGGCTAAGAAAGTATAAATGGGCCAAAACTTATAAGAGCCTTCAAAGAATTGATTTTGGGACATGAGCAACTCAATTCATTTGGTTGCTTCTAATGGCTCACATTGTTTTCGGAGCCATTCAATTGATGTGTTAGTAATAATATTACTCATAGGTCAAGACCTATAAAATTTATTTCAAACGTTTAACTTCATTGTTCGGGATTTATTAGGCATCAAAACTCAACAAATCTCCACTTTGATACCCAATTAACTTGCAAGCAAATAACACAAAGTTTATACTACCTAATAAGGTAACCAAATAAAATTGGAATCACAAATCTGATCTCATGTCTCAGACCCGAAACACATACCATGCCTACTCCATGTACTCGCAAGGGCTAAAGTCAAGAAAAATCCAAGTAGAAACAGATAATCACATTAAAACATGCTTTGAAGATATAGCAAAGGATAACACATAGATCTTTTCAAACATGTTCAACAAGCAAAGAACATCAGGCTAACACCAAGTTAATCAAGAAAAAATTACCAATATATACAACCAATGCATAAATAACCCCATAAAAGATCTCACCAAAATTATCCCACCCCATTCCATGTAGCTCGTACCTCGAGAACACATATCTCCTCTCATCGTCAATCATGCTCACTAGATTGGTCACTCCTCATGCCTAAGTGGATTATGGGTCTTCACCTAATAAAAGTGATAAAAGTGTCACTTCCACACTTCACTCGATCAGAATTCTCACAGATAGAGAATTCAAACATTTAATCACATCATCTCTCATGATCTAAATGTTACTCTCCACATCTTCGTATATATCACCATTGCACATTCAAGTGTCTGTACTCTACATTACCAGTTGATATACTTACTGATAATGCATCTCACTTAATTTTTATTTCCTTACTCTGAAGGGAATCTATGACAATTTCAAGTCTTAAAGTGTCCATACCATACTTATTGCATTCTTTACCTCCTTATACGTGTTAGACACGGAATTAAGCAAAATAATGACTTTATAGATTTCAGACACAGTTTCATCACACGTAACAATGTCTTGCACAAGTTTGTTAAACAAATTCAAATTGTCATCAAGATCTTTTAAAAGATCCATTTTAAAACTAACAAATCTTTAGAATAAGTAAAGTTTGTCAGGAGTAGACTTAAGCAAATATAAGTCCACCAGATTTTTCCAAAGTTCTTTTGTGGTTTTAAGTTTATCAATTTTTCTCAAAACACCATTTGACAAGTATAAAATAATTGAAGTGTAAGCAAGTGTATTAGATTCTTCTTTTTTGTTTTTTTGACAAATCAACGGAAAAAATCGTCACTATGGCTTTTGAGATCTTTTGTTGAACCAAAATCTCCCTAATTTTCTGTTGCCAGGTAGAAAAATCCCCCTTTTATTGAAAATTCCAAAATTAAAATGTGTGGCTAGTTTTAACACAAAGTAACCAAAATGCACAATTAGGACACATAAAATAGCCCTAAGGTCACAATATACGTCGTTAGATTCGTGAACTTGCATAAGGAAATGGTCAAAGAGGTAAAGTCCAGGTATTCCAACGGAATAATCAATGCAACACAGAGACGTGTCAACAAAATAATTTCTCACACAATGCAGGTCTCACATAGTGACTTAATAGGCAATTATATCACTCAATCAATGAACAGTTTTTACAAATTAAATTCAACACTTCAAATACGGAAAATAATTCCCAATTCTAATGGCCAACCTACGCGATAGCCTACTAGTACTGGAATTTAAATAGAGAAGCCAATTTATCGAGCGAACCAAATCGACAGGTCGGTAAATAAAGATGAATGTAAATTTGCTACTTTAGGGCCACCACTATTTGCCATAAAGTTTTAGCAAGTGCAGCATCACGATCAGTCGAATATTAGAACCGAATGTCCAAGGGTAAAATTGCTTAGATTTATTGTATAGCCTGAACAAAAGACCAAAAACACCAAAATGTTAGAAGATGCCATACGTGTCCACACACTTGGCCATCGTATCTCGCATAGTCTCCACGTGTTTCCGCTCTGCCATTCGTACCGTATCGCACCAGTATAAGCACCTTGACAACTGAGCACCACTATAGTCTTGGTTTGTCCAACCAACATCTGGATTGGTCGAAAAAACTCAATTGCAGGTTTGATCAGATGGGTTTCAAGCTTTTTGTCGATTTTTGCCCTTTTTTAGATCTATTTCTGGTTGAATATATCATGCCTAGGAGCTGTGATACCAATTGTCTCGGAAGTATGCTCCAATAACTTTGATTTGATGAAATTCAGGCTTAGTTTTACGCTACCAATCAATCAAAAGGCTCAACTCACAACAATGGTATTCATTTATGGTTGTTTCTTATTCTCACCCACAAAGAACAAGATATTTGGTGGTTATTTGCAGCCACAAAGGATGAGTGAACAATGGAGGAACACGGTTACACTCATGGCACAAAGAGAAGAGAATAGCTGAAGCGCCATCCAATGTTCTTCTCAAGTAAATGCACCACACAGGTTCAGCAGAGGAAAGATACCACTATATATAGATATAGGTTAAACCAAGTTGCGCCAAGAAAGGGTAAATATGCCAAGATTTATAAGAGCCTTTCAAGAAGTGATTTTGGGCAATGAGCAACTCAATTCATTTGGTTGTTTCTAATGGCCTACGTTGTTTTTGGATCAAGCCATTCGATTGATGTGTTGATAATAATTTCACTCATCGATCGGGGTCTAGAAAATTTAATTCAAATCATTTAACATCATAGTCCAAGATTTATTGGGTATCAAAATCCAAAACTATACATTTTACAACCCATAAATTAGCTCAATTAATAGCATTTCATCTTGTGGAAGTGATAATCCATAGTGAACTATGAGAATATATCAGATAAAGAGCTCAACACCAAACAATCCGAGTCTTTAAACCAATAGTTTTACATAGATTCTACGTCAAGTTGAAGTGTAGAATCATATTCAACATATTATAATCTGAGTTTCATGTGGATGTTCTGAGAGGTACGGATGTATTCAAAGTGACCCTCTTACTTCCAAATATGTTTTGAAGGCTGTTCATTATGTAATAAAAGATATGCAAACTTTTATGCTTCTGTTGTAACATATTTACCATAGATGCCAAAATGTAACAATAAGCATCTTGTCTGCGGTCACCCACTTATCATTTGAAGGCTCTTGGACATGCTCGTAATCTAAGTATGCTCCTCTTGACATTCATCAAGTACAAAATTAAGTTTTTTAGCAACGAGTACAAACATCAAATTACGTTTGCAATTCACATAATTTTCCCCAATAATATGTTTTTTTTTTTTTTTCAAAATAACAGAAAATAGACTGAAAGACTGATCATATTGACCATATAAAGGAAAGCTCACTATGTCCACTAATCAACAAAGACTCCCACGTCTAGTAAAGTATCATTTTATTTGGTCACCAAAACCATAAACTAGAACTTTTATACGAGGTTCATGAATGATGTCAATTTGTGTTAAACCCAAAATCTAGATATCTAGACTTGGAAGTATTATCATTTAATTTTCTCTTAAAACCATAAATGTGGAAAAGGAATTAGATTTTTCTTTAACATTATAAATATCAATAACTTCATTTATTAAAATATTATGTACTTAATAAAATATAAAACAATTAAATTAATATTAAATTTATTTTCAAAACCAACTCAATATTTAGATGTGATAGTACTAAGGTGTCGCACCACAAGTAGTAGTCTCGAATCATCTTGCCTTCATTATCCAAAAATGAGGAGGGATTACATAAAATGAGCTAATACTCATTAAGCAAACCTATGCATATGATGCATATTTATGATATGCATATGCATTACTTTAGAATAAACCCTCTTTTTTTTTTTTAATATGCTTCCCTTTTCTTTCAATTCTTCAAAAACTTTAACATTAACATCGTCAGCTCACTTTAGTATATCACATAACCAATCAGAATGTAGTTGGGCAATTATCATTTGGAACCCGATTCAATCTATTGGTATTGCCACAAAATGATTAATGTTAACATTAATATTTGTCGTAGATGCCAAAATGTAACAATAAGCATCTTGTCAGCTGTCACCCACTTATCATTTGAAGGCTCTTGGACTTGCTCGTAATA
>CAIGRN010039630.1:0-10504 GCA_903798345.1 Fraxinus anomala
GCGGAAGGTAGTCTAGCGGAGCGGACTACTGCCGCACGGTGTCCCTTTCTGTGCTAAGAAGAAAGGCACCCCGTGAAACCATGTGTTGCATGTTTAAAGCTAATCAAGCAGTACAAAAAATAAATAAATAAAAATGGACTCCAGACCAAAGATTTAGCGACCAATCGAAAATGGCTGCTAAACGTTATGAACACCAACCAAACATCGGTTGGTAGAGGTTTTGGTCTGAAATTTTTTTTTATGCTCTTCAGCAACCATTTCGTGGTCGATGGTGGGACGATTAAGCCAATTGATGTATGAATTCAATTGTTTGTGTATTTATGGTGTGGGTAAGTGGGAGTTAATGTTGTGGCAGACTGTGTATAAAGGAGAAAGAAGACGACGATCTGGTATTTTGCGAGAAGGAGCATAGATAAATCTCATCGAAACAAGGTTCTTCAAGAAGTAATCTTACATAAAGTAGTTATTTTAAATGATTTGTTTATTACCTTTGTGAATAATTTGAATTTGATCTTTTTCCATTTCCACCTCCAACTTATACAAATTTGGGGCTCAAATTATACTTTTCACTGAAGCTGCCTTTTTAACATATCATTTTTGCTTGTTTTTACTTTACATCCGAATAATAACTAAAATCTAACTGTACTTCAACACATGTAACAGAAATGGCTCCTGCAAGCTGTTGAGTGGACTATGAAATATTTTTCTTCATTCTGAAGGAGGGAAGGAAACTCATCTTCAAGGTAACACAATCTACTTTATCAAGCTACTTGATCCTGTCATAGACATATTCCCAAATCCTCGAATGGGTGTTCTTACTGATATTGCTCAAATTGTTTTCAAGGAATACAAATCCTCAGCTTTATCTGAGTTGTGGAGAAACCATTTAAAACTAATTGAATTTCAAAAGTACCATATTCTTCATAATATTTCTTTAAGAATCTAAAAAATTGAAATTTTAAATTTTTCAAAAGTATCCATGTGGAATGCATTTGGATCTGCGACTAATCAAGGGAAGGTGTTTCACAACTTACTTAACATGCTTTAAACTTTATTTATAGGTTGATTTCTGATCTTGCTAAAAAACTAACCACTGGCTGAATTTTCTTTGTTTAAATTTAGTTTTCCAGAGTTTGTTATAGTCCACATTAAAGTTGGCGCACAAGGCTAGACTTAATGTTGTTACTCTTATTTATTTATAACTCTATTGTGAGTGCAGGAGGTAATGATCATGCAAGATATCATGTTCAAAATTTTTAACCAAGTATTCATGCTCATACTGTTCTGTTAACAATTTTCTTTTCTTTATTGATATCATTGTTTGGTTTTTTTAATGCTCATACAGATAGATGCCACCAAAAGAAAGTCGAAGCACGTGCCACCTGCTATTCCTCCAAACTCTAGCAATGGGATCCCACCTCCTCGTGGGCAAGGACAACACTCAAATCAATCACATCGTCCTGTCTCAACACCTTCTACAGCTCAATCCGATGTAAACAGGACAACTCAATATAGTGTTGAAGATATAATTTATCTTTTCGTTGTTAAATATTGGACATTCAGGGTTATGTATCGACTATTAGTACTTGTTATATGTACAGTACAATTTATTTTTATTTTTTATATTTTTTTATACAATGACATGTTTCTTGTTAATTGTATTTTTTTTTTAATTATCGAAATTGTTAATTTCAACTTTGTAGTGGTTGAAAAGTGAAATATTGGACAAAAAACTTACGGGAACAAAAAAATATTGGCAGTTAAAAGACTGTTATCAATGTTCGTCGACCAAAGTTTGGTTGCAAAAGTGTGTAAATTAACCAATTTTTAACCATTATCAGTCGTCAAAATGGTTCCCTTCAGCGACCACAGTTTAGTCGCTGCACGTTTTATATTAGCGATCAGGTGTATTGGTCGCTAACGACGTTCACACAACATTTTGGTCATTGGATGTTATATATTTAGCGACCACATGATTGGTGGCGGAAGAAGTTCACAACCGCGAATCAACCAGTTTTTCACTTTTACTAGCAACCATGATTGAACCCTTTATCGACCAAATTTTGGTTGTTGTAAGTCATATATTTAGCGAGTCTCTAAAAACCTTCAGCTACGGTAAATTACTAACCAATCAGCGACCACTATTATTTGGTCGCTAAATACCTTTACCGACCAAAAAATAACCTTTAGTGACCAACTATATTGGACGTTGGACACAGATTTTTTATTTTTTTTTTGTAGTGAAGGAATGTGAAGGAAAGCTAGTCAATCCAAACATGTTTCGAAACTTAATTGAAAATTTGGTGTATCTAACAGCCATAGGACTTAATATTCTGTTTTCTGTGAGTTTGGCAAGTAAATTTAGGGAGAAACCTTTTTCAAATGATACAGAGGCAATAAAAATAATTAAAAAAAATAAAAAAATTTGAGATATGTTAAAGGAACAATTGACCTTTGCATTATTTTTGTGAAGCATACGTTCCCATCAAACTTACTGGATATATTGATAGTGATTTGGGAGGAGGCATTGATGATGCTCGAAATACTCCTGGCTGTATTTTCAACCTGGGAAGTGAAGCAATTTCTTGGAATTCAAAAAAGTAGCCAATTGTAGCGCTATCCACAATCGAGGCAGAATTTATAGCACCTTCTTTAACCGAATGCCATATTATGTAGTTTAGAGGTGTTATAGCAAGCACGAAGTTGAAGCAAGAAGGTTTAACAACAGTGTATTCTGATAACAGTTCAGGCATCTCTGTCTCAAAGGATTGAGTTCACTGTGCAAGAACAAAGCAAATTTGTCTTCATTTTCATTTCCTAAGAGAGCTCGCTAATGAACGAGAAATCAACAATGTAAACGGAACAATAACTATAGTATTGCCTTACAAAAACTTTTGGAAGACGTATCTACACAAGAAGATGGAGATTTGGAAGTCAAAGAAAATTTGGTTTACGGGGAGCATTGTTGGAATAAATAAATTAAAATTCGACCATCAAATATCTAGAATCATTCGTGTATTAATCTAGTCAATTATCTCATAGAATTTTAATGCTTGACTTAGTAGTTTAAGGTATCTTTTTGAAGATGGAGTACTCACGTTAACTTTATGTATTTTCGATGTCATTTGCTTCTACAAATTGTACCACAATCTGTAGTATTTTGCCAAGGCAATTAATAAAAAATATTTCCAGAATATATCCACCAAGCCTTCTGGCCTTCAATAAGAACATGTTCTACGAATGCAAGGAAAGAAACTATAATTCACCCCTCATGATTAAAGGCATTTTCAAGGTATAATTACATTAGACCATTCTATGTGACAGATACCTTGCCTCGATACTAGCAAGTGTCAAAGAGATTAGATCACCTTGATGTAAACCGTCGGATTTTAAAAACCAGCAGCAGCACTATTAATCAACTCTAAGAATCGACAGTTGTCTATGTATTATGCAATCTTTTGGATCCAAGAATGGCTGATCCAAAACTGTTCATGATTTCATATAAAAAATGTCCTGGATGAGATTAAACCTTAGCAATATCAAGCTTAAACATAACATTTCCACCACAACAACATTTATTGTTCAGCAACGCGATTAATTCATGAGCAAGGACGTTGAAAGTCAGGATTTCAAAGTTATAAAGTTCGACAATCTATTATTTTTGTTTAGAAATTTGGGAGGTGCACAAAACTTGTAGTATATAATAGGTAATAGTATTTGAATGTCTATGTTTTTCATTTTTCGTGTGTAGAAAATTGGGAGGGGACAACATATTTTGTAGCAGAATTGCTTATTAATTTGTGTGAAAAAAGAAGGAAGCCATGTTATTAAATTTGATAATTGGAATAAGCACAATTTAATGTCCGTAGGTTGGAGGACAAGTACAAGCAATGCAAATGCGTCTTTATATCTCTAATAGTTATATTTGAGTTGTCGCGATAAAAGATTCTTGTAGTAGTATTACACCTACTTATATACGTACAATTTTTTTATGTTTTGTATTCAATATATCTATATGATCTTAGCTTTAATTGGTTATGTCCTTCAGACTGAGACACAAGTGACGAACAATAATACAAGATTACGATTCTTTGATTCACACATGTATACTAAAAAGAAATCAAATTTTTGGGAAAACTCACAATTTCAATAATTAAATATCCAAGAAAATGACAACGCATAAAGTGTTTAAATAGTAATTCTGAGATCAACAAAATCCTAAATCCTAATAAAAGATAAAAATAACCTTAATTAAATAACATAGAAATAACGTAAAACAATAAATAAAAGTAAATAAAAGATTGAATTCGAATTGGAGGGATATTTCTGCTCTATCATTCTCCTCCAACTGAAGAAAATTCATCACCAAATCTTACATCGCGCTTTCATCCATTGCCTCGTCGTAGTATTAGAAATCTAATGATATATGGGTAGCCAATCCAAGTCATATGTGCATGGGCAGACCGACAAGCCATCATCCCAAACTTCTTGTTTGATGTATGACTAGCAAGTGCAACCAACATATCAAGCTTTATGTTCTCTACCGTTTTAGAAATTTTTTCCTCGTCATTCCTTATCACCAATCAGTTAGCCTTAATCACTGTGGATACCATCCAAAATTTGAAATTTTTTACTTTATTACGACATTCATATGCATTCAGTAAATACTTGTTTCTTTTTCTGGCATACATTGAATGCTACCATATGCATGCTGTAATTGGATATCTTTTTTTTTGTGGCATCCATATGCATGCCATAAATAAATGGCATTTTTTTACAATGTGCATATGGAAGACACCGTAAATGCAATTTAATTTTTAATTTATTTATTTGATTACCAGCAAACGTGCAATAATTAAAGAACAAAAAAATATATATCAACTCATATATAATCATGTTTTCCACGGTTTCGATAAATAAATTATTGAGTAGGGTTCAATATAATATGCCAAAAAGTAGAGTTTATATAAATAATTACTAAGAAGATCATTAGCCTATTGAAAAGGTTTATACCAATATGCCAAAAGTATAGACTACTAAGTAATTAAAATATTATAAAATAATCGATCCATGAACTGCATCACATTGCAATAATGTGAAGGTGTCAAACCTAAATTAATGGCAATTCATAATTACCATGAAAAGTGTATACAATGTAACTTCAACTGCCAAGATTTTAACTTTACCACCTACTTTGAACCGTGCGTTCTACAATGGAAAACTAACATCAAATGCATATGACACTAAATATGCAAATGCCGCTAACATTAATAAATTTCAGAAAGCCAAGTTCTTGGACATGTTACAAGCATCTAAGGACACCAAAAAACCATATTCAAATGTAAAATCAATGATTCGTCCGCATAAATTGGAAAGGGATAAAATCAGTAATAAAAGCAATAAGAAACCATAATTTCGAAACACACCCCTCGTCGTGTTCCTATCAAAGCCCTAACATGAACTCAATTCTAGAGATAAACCACTTTGGAAAGTGTACTCTAATTTCCAAGCAAACCCACCATCAATTAGAGGCAAACATACTACTTTCTAAAAAAATCATGTAGTTTTGTGCAAATATCCATTATTTTCAAATAATATCAAAGAATTATGGAACAAAACCTTAGTTCCTTGTACAACAGGAGATGAACATATCATGTATTTCAAAATAAGGAGAAAAATGAACAAATTTCTTGTCAGGGTTGCTTTTGGGGGTACAACTTTTCTAGTCCTTTCTCCATATATATATATATATATATATTTTTTTTTTATCTTTTTGGCCTCCCGAAAAACACAATATTCTGTCGGAGAAAAACAAAAGAGAATATGGAAGAGGTGTTTGTGGAGGATGGTTAATGTACGTGGGATGGTGTGGGGGATAAGGACACAGAAGAATGTAGGAAGACAAAATGGAAAGGAGGAGAAATTTTTGGGTTTCATGTGGGGGGTATTTTAAATTTTGGTACAACTTTTGTCAGTATATCAACTCGGCAATTAATGTAGGACATGCAAGTAATATTTTAATTTTAAAAGGGTAGAAATGTTCAAAAATGACGTAAGAAAATTAGTGAAAAGTGACATTCTTGTATATGACTGATTGTATTTTGACATGTGGTGTAATTTCCTCGTAAATGTAAATGAATCTTGCCCTGACCAAAATAATCTCCACCATTAGTACACTGATTTTGAGAAAACCAAAAGGTTGATTTGGGAAACTTTAAGAAAATTGGAAAGGGAAAATGAGAGAAGGGTTTGGTAAGAAAGGGAAATGGGGTTGGGTCGTTTGGTTTTCTTAATGAACGGTTCATTGAACTGTTGGACGCCCGCAGTGTAATCTGGAAAGGGAAAAATGGTTTAGGCGAAAAGGGCTTAGTACGAAGAAAAGAAAATGAAAGGAAAAGTGTAAGGTAAATATTTAGCTTTTACGGTGGGTTCAAAATGTACGCCGTGAAAATTTTAATCAATTGATCATTTATAGCATACATTTCAAGTATTCTATAAGTGGTCTATTTAAAAAAGAAAATTTCGTCCTATTTTTTTAGCATTCTAGAGACAACATGCTTAAGAAATACGTATTAAATATTCAATTTTTACAGTGTGTTCAAAATGTATGCCGTAAATATTTTTATAAATTGGTCATTTACAGCATACATTTCAGGTATGCAATAAATGGTCTATTTAAAAAAATGGCTCTTATTTTTCTGGCTTTCTATAGATGAAATGCTTGATAAATACGTCATAATTATTCAGCTTTTACAGTGTGTTAAAAATTTGTGTCAAGCAATTGGTCATTTACGATGTGCATTTTAGATATGTCATGAATAAGCTATTTTTTAATAGATAAAAGAAAAAATCGTCGACATGTATGAAAATACGTATTAAATATTCAATTTTTATGGCATGTTCAAGATGCATGCCATAAATATTTAAAGTAATTGGTCATTTTCGGCATACATTTCAGTAATTGGTCCTTTATATAAACGCCGTAAGCCAATGCTGTAAAAGACTAATTATCATTATTATTAATAATATGTGAAATTTACCTCGAATTGACATAATTATCGTCATTTAATATAAATATGAAATTTACCTCGAATTCCTTTAAAATTTCAATGCCAAGATCCTCATAGAAAATAGATTAGAGCATTATAATCTTCACCTAAATAAACAGCCACTTGTTGATTTGGATTGAAAGGAATAAAGATAATTTGTGTTGTTAGAGTCCTCCATGACCAACCCCACAACGGTCGTTGCACACTCACACCCATTGAAAATATGAAGTTCGACCCAAGCTACACCTAGAGGGGGATGAATAAGTGATTACGCGAAATTAAAAAATAATAATAATTAAATAGTAACAAGTCACTATTAATTATTTCTAGATGATTAATCATGCAATTTAGTTTTTCCTACGTTGAATTACTGCAATTATGAAAGTAATAAATAAATACATAATTGATCACAGAGAAACGACAACTAGGTAAAACCTCCAGGCAATTTTCTAGTCAACAATCTACTATAAACGATTTAAAACTTACAATCTGCCGACTCGACTACCACTACTACTTTATGACCTCCCGAATGTAATTCCAACAACTCTCCTAGATTTCGTGCACTTGCACCAACTTCCAACTGCAGTTTTCAAAATTCTCCTAGATTGCGCTCTCTTGCAACAATTCCCAACTTTGTGAAATCCTCTATCTCATGTGGATTAATGAAAAACACCGCATTCTTCACCCACTGGAACTCCAGTCACATTTCCTTAATGTTCAGAACTCTAACATATATGAAAGAAGTAGCAATGACAGATATGAAAGAAGCAGCAATTTGATATTTGGATTGTGAATTTGATGTTTTTATTGCCAATAGCTAATCACAGAACGAATGTTGAAAGCAAATTAATGAAAAATATATGAAGAAAAATCTGTAGGTATTTATATGTAGGTCAAGATATGAATGAGCCAGATAAAAAATCTTTAAAAATGAATTAAAAATTTCTCGGATAACCCTGTCGCTCGAGCGAGAATTGGGTGACATGCGAGCGACAGTGTGACGCTCGAGCGAAGGTCTGACGATAAATGGACGACGCAGTTTCTGTTTCTAGCATTCGAGTCAAACGTTGGCGACAGTCTAGCGAAATTTCGACGCTGTTTTTCCTTCTTTTTCCATTCTCGAACCCTAGACCTAATATATCTTAATTTCAACTAATTGCACATAACTCCTTGACTTTTACAACATATTAATTTTGGTCCCTTTTGTTCACAAACTTGCCAATTACATCAAATACGTAACAAGCTCACCCTTTGGTATTCTGTGACAAAACTAAAATCTAAAGTCAAGACAGTAGTGAAACAAAAATACAGACTAAAAAATTGACACAACAAAAAACTGTCTTGATTGAATTCTATTTTTTATTTATCAAAACCTATTTCTTGAAATAGACAACTCAAATACCCAGTGTAAAATGTATGGGAAACAATATTAAGTGTAAAAGCAATTCAAGTTGTTAAATCAAGCAGTTCGCATTATAAAAGTGATTTAAGCAGTTAATAACTCATAATGCATCTTNTCTTTTCAGTTTCATATCATAAGCTTAATTAAGACGTAATATTAATACAACCCAACATACCAAAATGAAATATTGATACTACAAAACATCAAAACTTAATTTAGCAATAACGAAATTGTCATTGAATCAAAAGTTTGTAGATACATCATGTCAAGTCAAAATTATCATACCAAAATATCTTTCTACTCCTCATTTTTGTCACAAGATGACAAGGGATAACAAAAAAGATATCAAAAAAAAAAAATGCTTTGCCCTCCTTTGTTTTATTTTTGTTTGTATTGATATTTTAACAGTAACATATAATAAACCAAAAATATTGTCGTTAGCATGCACAAGAATAAGCAATGAACAATAAACCTTCCCATATACGTAGTTCAAGTTATCATAGAGTAAATTGTATAAGTGGCTCATATGTGTAAAGTGTCATTAATCCTTTGAAAATACGACTCTGACCTTAAATTTGTGAGAAATGATATGCTAAACATCACTGCCAATAAGTTTATTCCCCTATTTATGAAAGTCAAACCATTTAAATTATAATAGAATCTATAACAGAAAGCTCATTATAAATTGAAGTACTTATTTTTGGATGTGCAAAATAATTTATTTCACATCATTCAATAAACAAAACTCATTATTATTTTTCCCATTTTAAGTCCAAACTTTTTTTCATTAAGCGACTAAAATAACTAATGTAACTAGGTTTAGGCCGGTTAACCTAAGTCAGTTGACCATAGGCACTAGGTTATGAGAAACCCTACAGGCTTAATTGCTCAGTCAAATAGGCTCCGAAAAAAAAAAGTAAGATATTGAGCTCCCTCCTTTTTTTATGTATTCTATTTTTTTCTTTCAATACTAGGGAAAAACTTGAGTTTAGGTCTAATACATACGATTAATTCACGTTCAAAGTTACCTTACTAACATGTGATTGCCATCCAAAATCTCACACATGCGGTAGAGTCCCACTAACAATATCACAGTGTGTACAGTACAAATGGTTCATGATAACTCCTATACTAAGTACTCCATGAATAACTTAAACCAGCAATGGAAATGATGTTACGGCTTATTGAGTAACCTCATGCCCGATCACTACAAACAGATCCAAGCGACAAGATTAGCACCTACATAAAAAAGCCTCCAAAAGTTTTTTTTCTATCATTGGCATTTCCAGCCTAATCGGCATCGGAATAGCCAACAAGATCAAGAGTAGAATCCCGAGAGTACAGGATCCCATAATCAACGGTACCATTTACATATCTAATGATACATCGCACGACACTCAGGTGGAATTCCCTGGGATTAGCCTGAAAATGCGCACAAACCCCTACACTAAAGGCTATGTCCGGTCTACTAGCAGTGAGATAAAGTAAACTACCTATGATAATTTTGTATAGTGTCTAATCAAAACTCTTACCAATAGGATCATGACTTAACTTGACACTGGTGTTCATGGGGTCCTAATGTGTTTCTTGTTGTCTAATAAAAAAATGCTTGATAAGATTTTTTGCATACTTCGATTGAGATATGACAATCCATCATCAGTTTGTTTAACTTGGAGATCGAGAAAGTAATTTAATTCTCCAATCATAATCATCTGAAATTCTTACTTCATGCATTTAGCAAAGTCATGAGTCTGAGAATCAATAGGAGAACTAAAAATAATATCAATGACGTAGATCTGAGCTATCATGATGGTTTCTTCAATATGTCTGATGAATAATGTTATATCTGCACCGCCTCTTGAAAAGCCATGTTCCATAAGATGTAAGTCTATCATACCAAGATCTAGGAGCTTGTTTAAGATCATATATAACTTTATTCAGCTTATACACATAATGTGGAAACTTAGGATCAATAAATCATTTAAGTTATTCAACATAGGCTTCTTCCTGAAATATTCCATTCAAGAAGGTACTCTTGACATCCATTTGATAT
>CAIGRN010039632.1:0-21634 GCA_903798345.1 Fraxinus anomala
GGGTTCATTTTTTGAGGTCAACATTCAGCACAAACTACGTTTTAACAGCGGGAGGAGGATAACAAGTTTCCAGTTCGAGCTGTTCTAGGATTTCCTGGGTATTCCAAAGATATGAGGAGTGACCCTCAATTATGCTAGTCACGTTTACCTGTCAAAAACAATGGAGAGCCACAATAAGACAAAAAATGAAATCCCTAACATATGTTATGCTGTGTTGACCTGCATTACGAATAATATTTACATTTTCAATTCCAGGCACTTCCACTGGTTGAATTCCCGCCAATCCTCGTGTCAGAAGACTGTTATAGGCAAATGGCAACATCAAAAATCAATAAGCAAAAAGAATGGACAACAAAATTCACTTCTTCTTTTGTATGTGATAATACTATTGACACCATTAGGCACATATCTCAATTCAAATAGCAAGATGTGATCTACCTATCAATTTCACAATCCTAACATTTCATAGCAGATTTAAGAGTTGCATACTTGGCACGAAACGCAATTCCAAGTATCCAATCGTTAGTAGAATATGCGTTCACAAACCTCCCAGCCACCACCTGCATAATAGAGAATGTTAAACATATGCAATGACAGTAACAGATGTATATGTGCCTATTCTTGATACAATATCAATATTTGTGAATATGAGTGCAGAAGGTAAAGAAATAATGCCTTCTGAGTAGCTTCCCAGTTCATATCTTTAATTGAAATGGGTGCTCCAAGTAGAACAACTCTTTCCACAAGTCCAGCTGACAAAAATAGGTGGAGTGAATCAGTATTTTAGAATACAAAACTTAAAAAGAGATTTTCTTTTGGCGGTGGAGTTCCCACCTAAAAAGTAAAGCAGGCAACATTAATTTTTCTCAAAGGCTTACCACATGAATTGCTTAATTTACTATTAGCAGTGGGAGTCCATAAATGTTAATCCAATGACATGTGCCTATTGTAATGCCATACCGAATCAACATTTTATCTAAAACCTAAGTTGTCAAAAAGGGTACGATTTACTCATTGACGCCTTCAACTCGGGGTTGGGGGTGGAAGGAGTGTTGTGTACTAGAAGTCATCAGAATAATAGGACCCATGTTTATATATGAAAAGAAGTCAAGTTTGCAATGCAGAAAGAATTTATACGCTATAGGAATTTCCAGAATCATTTGTTTGAATTCGTAAATCTGGCGGTACTTCTTTGTTAATTTGATGCTCAAGGATTAGGAAATAGAAGAGGCTCCAAGAATAGGCTGCCTTTGTTTGGTGCTCATTCTTCAACTCCAAAGTAGAAAAAAAATTATCAAAAATGATGACTGAATTTGGAGTGTAACGGTCAAATAGTATATTCTTTTGGTGAAAGAATGAGCTCCAAACAGGGGCTAATCTTGTAATTTTCTATGACCAAGAGAGCATTTGGCGCGAAGAAGTAAAACCCAAATGTTAAGCTTATTCTGAGGTTTGGAGTTTCAACATCGAGAGACAACACTCTGAGATATTTAAGTACAAAGCTAGCAATAAGGTAAAATCCCATGTCAAGTACTAAATTGTAACTAAACGGAAGAAATAGATCGATCTTTCCTAGCATTTCATTCTGTCACAAACTTCGAGCCATCACCCGTTCTCTGTTTATGGTAGCTTGTTGAAGGAACTGTACAGACTACTGGTACATTACTTGCCTAATAATTCCTTAAGTGTTGTGAGTCCATGTTGCCAGGTTCTAGCTATCCAATCCTCAGAAATTGTTCACGTTCCTTCTAACTGATGCGGGTAAAGGTGTTTCCAATTTCCCACTCAAATCACTAACATCCCATCTAAGTACAAAAACCTTAATTTAAAGGCTCGAGTACCAATGTCAGCGATCTAATGCTTTGAACTAAGGTATGAAAAAATAGATGCTTATTTTAAGCATGAATCGTAGACGATTGATAGATCAAATAAAGGGACACATACCATGCCAAACAGAAACACATTCGAGCGTATTTAACATCTTGTTTAATTTGTCTTATTGTAAATGAGCATGCGACCGGCACATTATAAAAGAATTGGGCTCCTACATTAGGGGGACATGTTAAAAATATAAATAGATGAATATGTTTCGCCTTTCTTTACACTCTTAAGAGCCTTAACTTTTTCTAGTCTTTAATTTTAGGATGGGGCAAATAAACTGTGCCATAGATTAGTGGGTCAGCTTAAAGGTGTTACCACTATTTTCACTTTCGGCCAAAATCTGGAGACAACTGAAAATAACTCTTGCACCAAGTGAGAAACCTACATGTGTCCCAGGCCTGGAAAATTTGATTGAACAACCGGAAATGAAAATTGGAGGAACAGTAAACTCTAAGTTCGAATGTAATTAAATAAGAATAATCACAATTTCCTCTTTTCCACTGTCATGCCTATGTCCTTGCAACTCCTTTAACAATACTTCAGCAAGCAGTTTTCCAGCCTTATCAGATCTATACAAAATGGAATCAAATAAGGTAACTCTAAACATGGACAACATTACAATATAAGAAAGAGACGCAGAATCCTTGCTACACATCATACAGCTGCAACACAAAAAAATAAAAATAAAAATAATTCAGACTTTTTCAGAAAATGCTTTGCCTATCCACCCCTGAGGAAATGTTATCAGAGATGATAACTGAAAGTGACAAATCGTTTCTCAACTAACAATTTAGGTTTTATTGTTAAATATCCTAGATCAAGCAGATCTAAGTACACATGTCCTTCTATCACAAACATTCAGTTTCAATGGAAATTAATTTTTGAACAGCTTATTTCCCTTCTCGACATTGGTATCTTATTGGTAATCAAGTGACTAGGAAAACCTGTCCACAGTAATTGCCCATTTGCTATCAATAAAGTCAGTAAGAGTAAGTAATGTTGTTGGCCAAGCAAATGCTGTTACAAGTGTGCCTAGTACAGTTATCATGACACCTTGCTTCATCATTTCCGTGGCAATTTCTGCAGTTTATGTCATTGCACACTCCAGGGGAGGTGGCTAGTTAATGCATTATATTCAACTACAAGGACAAAATCTTTTACTTGAAGTAAGCCAGTCTTGAATTCCAGTGCTTGTAGAAATTAGATTCTTAGACTCCCACTGCAGTGCATACCTAAGAAATATAAAGAAACGACAGCGTCATAAAACATGTTCAGAAGAATACAATTCTGTAACATTACTGACAGTGAAATCATGAAGCCAGGGAACTGTAACCCGTCAATGTTCAAGTATACATTTGGTAAGGAGACATGCAACATCATCACCAAGGAATTTCACTGGACAAATTTTCAAATATTCAAAAGAATAACATGATGGTGTTAACTTCACTTGCTTTGCCCAACTAGCACGGCAGCCCAGACCTCAACAAGAGAAGATTCATAACATTGATAATATCAGTTGTAGCACTAAAATATGTAGGAAAAGACCTCAACAAGAGAAGGTACAAGCCAGACCTCTCCAAGTTATCATGTTGTCCTTCCCAAGGTCTTACAAAATTGTCCTCAAAAAAAAATTCGGACACCAAGATCTCAACTGCTAGCCGCTGACAAAGTAAGCTTAAACTGAGGAAATACAAAAAATGCACGTGCCTAAAAACACACATGTTTCCACTTTATAAGAAACTGAAAAGAAAATAGTGCAGAAGTTTTCTACATGGACTGTAATATCCTATTAATCAAATTAAACAAGCTACCAGGGATCAAAAGGTATGACAATGTATCCAAACTTCTTTTCTTTTTCCTATTTAGGCAAGGCTTTAAAACTCACTCCTTGGTTATGATTTTCCCCTATCGCTTTGAAGTCAAATTCATCAACATCTCCAATTCTCCTAGCCATTTTACTACCTGTAAGTCCAGCTCCAGCAGCTTGGTCAATGAAGTAGCAGAGAGAAATATGATTAAACAGCATAAAAATCTGATTTTTTTTCAGATGGATTGAGGTTATTAAAATTGTCATTTCATGGCATGAAGAGCATAGCAGCAGTAATAGCTCATCACAAAATTTACACTAAGATACTTACCAAGAAAATTCAGACAGATATTTTGCTATCCTACCAATTCATCTACGGACTCACCACCAAAAGATGCGGCAACTGCAACAGAACCTGCAACACTTCCTGCGGCAGTGGCAATAGAAGCAAGCCCACTTGCTCCAATCACAGGGACTATAGTTCCTAGTGTGGGTGCTAAAGCACCAAATCCTGCAGCAATAGCTGGAGCAGCTAAACCTGATGTAGAGAGACATGTGAGAGAGTAAATATGTATATTTCATTAACTTGTTTGCTTTGACCAAAAATAACTGAGCTTGTTCTTGGAATATGTCCAAATGCACAAACAATCCAGGAAGGTAAAAAGTATCATATCGCCAGTAGTTGCCATTAAGGTTCCTCCAGTTAATGCAGCAGCACCTATGATAACTGCACGTTTCCCCGTAGCCAATGAGCTTTTTGGAGATTGGGTTTCTTCCTCTGATTCTTCCTCTTTTAGTAGTACCATTGCAGAACAAGCAACCATGATCTCCATGGCTTCCTGATCAGACATAATTACTTGAGTAGTGACAAGATGCAAAACAGATCCAAAATCATGACTAAAAGCTTACAAAAAATTGTAAGTTGGGATCATCTTCTCAACAGCAATATAATGCTCCACGTGAAAGTTTGACAAATTGTGTCAGGTTTTAATAGGCATAGACATTTATCGGATATAGTACTTCTTAGTAGTTATTTCTCTTAAAGATGGATCATAAAGAAAGACGTAACATCTTTGAAGAAGAATACAGGAAAAAAATGACTTGGTCATTTAACCCTAAATCATAATCAAAAACCATGTCGAGTCACATTTGCTTTCTTTTTTTCGACAAAGCATTGAGCATCAACACCAACCTTGGTTATATTCCGAAATATTTTAGAAGATTTTTACAACATATAAAAGAGAGATCCCACTACTAAGGCCCTATTTGACATCCATTAAATCAAAACTCATTTTCAACCACATATTCACACAATAAAATGCGGAACATATCTTAATTCATTGAGAAGGATTCTTTAATACTTAATCTTGATTCTGGATCTTGAATCTTGATTATTGGCTCCTTTGATTATTTAATTCTTGTTCTTGGTTTTGCTTCTTGATCCATAGTTTTGATTCTTGAATTCGTTCTTATTTATTCTTGATTGTACATTGTCTGTTCTTGATTGTCGATTTTTTTCTCTCTCTTCAATATGATTTCTCTTGTATTCTTGTGTTGATGGGATGATACAAAGAATGAGAAGTTGCATATAGATTAAAGATCTAACCTTATATATAGTTTCCATATGTATTTGGTCCATCGTCGAATACAACTTCAATTGATTTGATCTCTACATATATAATTTGGCTCACACTTTATTTAGTTATCAAAAACCCAATTACTTAATTCTTTAGTAAATCACTTTAATTTTAAGCTTAACTTTAAAATAGCCTTTTATACACAATTAATTTGCATGTCGACCACGTGACAAATTAAATATTTTCCCAGCACCTTATCTTTATTAGCAACATGTCTCTTCATTGTAATCTCAAGTAGCAAAACTCCACGAGTTGTAATGATATACACTTGCGCTCTAGGGTTGGTCTAGTACTACTGGGTAATGTACCATGTGGTCTTTTTCGTACGACTCTAGGCAACTAACCCACCAGGTTCTCCCTTTTTTTTTTTTTTAATTGATGCAGGCATGCAGCCTAATTCAGGAAATTCTATTGGATCTTATGGACATAGATCAGTCCTTTGCATGATCTAATTAGTGGTCTGATAAGCATTTGAACATTGACCAACAAGAAAATTGGGTGATTCGGCTACGATGGATTATATAAGTTTGGGTACGGTTATTCTAGTACATCTAAAAATTTCGCAAATATTTGGCTCGGAATGTAGATCGTAAAAATAAGCTTCTGGCATTGACCATTTAGTGATTTCTTCCACAATTCAGACTGGACTTGAAAAATGGACTGCATTGACTGAATGTTTCATTAAAAGACTACACTTTCTTACTACCGGAGATGTCTGGAGATAAAAGTTGTGAAAGCATCAACTTCTTGAAGTCTCTTTCTTCGCCCTATACAGTCAGAAATAGAAATAGAACAATTTATACTCGATCTAGAGAACTGCAAAAACTTTTGAAGCAAATTACAGCACTCGTCTGGCTTTACAAAGAAGGGCAAAACAACAATATGGTGATTCACAAATTGAGCAATCTAGTCACATCTGCCTTTGGCACTCAAAAGGACTATACAAGTCAATCGATTGAATTGCACACTATATAGCCAATAACTTAACTGAAGCCAAAAAATTACACCTACAGAGAGAGCTCTGAAGAATAAATTATACTAACACGTAGTCGGCAAGAAAATTGTCGTTCAACTAGACCATCTCAGGGATGTAGATAGTCGCAGAATGCTCCTTTTTTGCAATGCCCACCTTCATAGAATTTACATACACGCTGCCCTTTTGGAAGAGGCCTTGAATATCCACCACCTCCATACGGATGCCTACTCCACGGGGGTCTGCCCCTTCCAAATCCTTGGTCTCCACTTTGATAACCCCAATCTCTAGGGCTAGTAAACCTTTCCCCACCAATTTTCCATTGGTTATCCCATGGAAGACTCCCATTCTGAGCACTACGGTTCATGTTTGGATTTCCCCATGATGTCCCCGGGTTTGTGAACCCCAAGTTCGGAATTCCTTGAGCAGGTCCACCCAATACCAGATTGACATTACCCTGCACAGTCACCAGATTAATGTTACCCTGGACATTTCCCCAACCAGGGTCCACAGTTTCAGATCCTGTGCCAAGAGCCAATGTCGTGCCAACCATGTCTTGACTTGCGTTGGGTGCGGGTGGGTGGAATTCTGATCCAGCATCCGCTCGGAAAACTGGACCATTCGTTTCTCCTTCACTACTTGCCGATGACTGTACACACGAACTCCTAAATGGATCAACAGCATTCGCCTGAGACTGACTAGTCAACTGTATCTCCCCACTGGAGCTCAAGGCTTCACTTTTTCCGGGATCACGTGTAAGACTGAACTCAATGGAACTAAAACAACCATCATTACAATCTTGAATTAATTCCTTTTCAAACTTAATGGCTGAAGTAGGGGAAGGCAAGCCACCTTGAGATTCCATGACTTGAGTCAGCAAATCTGATACTAAATCCTCACCAAGAGCATCAATCTCAATCTTTTCATTGCTCAATGCTTGCCAACTAGTTGTATCTGAAGTAGGATGGGAGGATGAAGAAAGAGTCAGCATGTTAGCCAGAGCAGTATCAGCATCACCAAGAGATTTAGGAGGTTTTAGTGAAGATCCAGAGACAAGACCAGAATCCCATTCCTCGACTGAAGCTTTTGCATGCTCAGGATCATATCCACACCATTCATCAGGAGCAGCACTTGGCAGTTTGAAGATACCAGAACTTTGCAAAGCAACATTTGAACAAACAGAATGATGCTTTTCAGCTGTCTGAACTTCCCAGTCCTTGATGCTTGTCTCAGGTGTCAAAGGCGGACGTGAGAGGTCTATGCCACCATCATGTTTAGATAAATTAGTGGGTGACTTGACTAGGGGTACAAAATCAGAGCTAGTTTCCATATTTTTCGAACTTAAGATAGAACCTATATTTTCTTGAGAAGATTGACCTACTTGACTCAGTTTATTTTCACAATCATTTCCACCATTCATCTGAATTTCAATTCTTCCACTTGAATTTTTCTCTCCATGTTGTGTACCGTGGTTGAAACCCAAATGTGGCCAGGAGGAACCCGATTCATCTGCCCTCACAACTTCAGTATCACAACTAACAAATCTATTATCAGATATAGCTTCACATTCTTGGGACTCTGAAGAAATGTTATCTGGCAACTTTGATGCTTCATGGAATCGGCCGTTTAAGGCATTATTCAGAAGCACAGAGTCATATTCCTCATGATTTGTCCATATCCTCATATCAGGAGGAAATAGTCCAGTCATGCTCCACTTCCGCAGGTGCATCATGGAAAATGGTCCTTGAATTTTACCATTCGGATCACGATAGTGCCACAAATTTTCAGTTTCAATAATATTAGCAGACGACAAGTTTCCCATGGAGCCAGTTGTGATTGAAGTTTCTAATCCAGATTTCATCATGGCTTGATCACTCCCAGCAGTTGCCAAGCTAGAAATATTTACTTGACTTCCATATTTCTCCAAACTCTCTGATCCACTCGCATCTATTTTTTCATCACTTCCATTACTCCCGACTAACTGGATCAGCCCCTCTTCAGTACCTGAGTACAAGATTTAGTACAAATGCGTCTAAGTACTTAAAGCAAAAGCAAACAAAATAACCAGCGGAAAATAAATTTCCATGTCCACAAAGCCCAAAAACGTAGTGTTACCAGGCTTACTGTCATTGCCAAGTTTGGTATCTTCTTCTAAATCATAATTTGGGTTCATTTTTGGATCAGCATGGATTTCTGGAACTTCACAAAGTTTCCGCTGGTGTTCCAATTTCAGAAGCTGTATTCCTTCTATACATTCGCTGAGCGTGAAAATCGTCAAGGAACTCCAAGAAAACATGCAAGGTGTTTGTTCATACTCATGTCACAATTGGAGAAATATATAGTTAAACAATTCTATCCATAATCCAGTGTCTGTAAATCCCACTTCCTCAGAAATAAAGAGAAGTGGAATTATGAAACACTGCTTCTCCTACGACATTTCAAATTGTAGGGAAAAAACAATTAGATGTCAAAAAAAGGAAAAATAAACTATGACGAAACCTTATATAAACAATCAAAGGTTAATTAGAAGTCATCTTAATTCATTCCTTATTAGTGCCTTTTCATAAAACCATTGATTCACAAAACAATAGCTGATGGAGATAATTAATGATCATGAATACATATTCCTAAACTATTCGCCTGAATCAGTATTCACAATAACCCAAGTATTCCTAAGGTGACAAGCTGAACCATCCAAAGTCAACTTAATAAATAATTCCAAGTTCATTACTTCAGTATTTCTAATCCAGTCTCCATAATTGGAGCATATGGCCCATAATTTTTGATATATAACAGAAATGGTGCCAAAGCTGAACTCCAAGGCAAACTCAACTACCAATCTAATACTTCTTCCAAACTCTGGAGACTACTTGCAGCAAGGGGTTACTCTGTCTACTGGGTCCAACTCATTCTTCAAAAAGTTATATTCTTTTACCTTTTCAAAATAATAATTTGGAAAGAAAAGTTTCAAAAGCTTTTTCAACTTTGAAAATACAATTAATATTTTCCCACGATAACAACTTCACACTTCCAGCTCCTTCAAGGTAGAGATACTATGTCTCTTTTCGCAAAGTTGAAGACATCAAAGATTTCCACATAATTTAAAATATTAAAAGATTTTAAACAAAGGATATTCCTTCTTTTGCCCCTCCTCACTAGCTTGTCCAAGTAGTCGATTTAGCCGTAATATCTCTGCTTCCAGCGGCTATATATAAAAATTAAAATAAGAAAAGATCCAAACAAGAATAAGAACAGAATTAGGTCATAAGAATAAAAGACACAACCATGCTACACGTACACTCTTTTTTACATCATGCCACGTGACGACATCACATTCGACGGTTTTAAAAAAACACACTTTCCCACCAACAATTTTTTTTTAGAACAATGGAATGTCAAAAACAAAGTCAAACTTGAGTGCATTTAGCATTGTTCTAGAAGATATAACCAGATATCCTTACTTGTCAAACCTGTAACATCACCCCAACCCCAAAAACGAAAATAAAATAAAGGTCCCACAGTAAATAGACAAACATAAGGAGTAAGAAAGTAGCGATGCACCCAACGGTGCCAAAGGTGTGGATGAGGAAATGAAAGATTCAAGTGAAAAACCGATAATGGGTATCTGACATCTATGCCTATATGAAATCACGGTACCTCAAGAACCACAATTTAAAACAACAGTTCACAAACTCACTTCATTCAGCCTGACTGCTTGGAGTGCCATAGCTTTCTTTTGCACATCTCCCTGCACCGAAGTATAAATATTAGCAAACTATCACATGCATTACTTCAGGTTAAACTTTTAAATAGTGTCAGCACTCATACAACGGTCAACGGTTTTCCAAGCCCATGCCTTATGCTCTGACGTAATTGCTGGCATTCATCCTGAATATTAAAAAAGATTATTAGACAAAGATATGCTCTCTAATAATAATAATAATAATATCCACATAGTATCTGTGTTCCAGTCTTCCCATGATAGCAAAGATTTTGAACTCTCAAAACAAATTCACTCAGGCAATCATTTCCACTCAAAATGTGTACATAATGATTTGTAGAAGAAACAAATATCTAACAAAAGCATAGTTAAGTCACAAAAATATAACAATTTTTTGAGCTGTACAGATGAAATTACATCTTTTTCAGTCCCATAAAACATCCATTTAAATGTTGAATTCTAGAATCAGGAAATATTTGCCAATTTTAATAAGGCAGGTAAGAAAATGATTAATTGATCACAAATAGAAATTGATTACTTTTAATCACTCCATTTAAAAAAGAAAGGACTTTACAAAACGCATTGTGTTAAGCCTTAAGTTATAGAAGAAATCCACTTCGTGAGGCTAACTAGAAGACCAGAAAGAAATACCACTACCGCCCACCGCTACCACTAGGTTATTGATTTCCATTTTCTCAACATAACATTACAAATTCAACATTCAGTAAGTTGATCAAATATGTATCTCCAATCACCTCAGAGAACTCTTGATCCGAAATAGCATCAATTGATAGAGACTCTTTCTTGTCTAAGTTTAGAACTTCAAGCATGATATCCGTTGTGTTGAAACCAATTTCATGTGGCCCGGCCGCCTTACCTGTACCTGATTCCAGATATTAAAATTGAACTAGTTCAGTAAATGTGTAACTAGCACAAAAATTTTAAAGATGCACTAAAAAGGAAGAGGGAAAAAAAAATACAATTCAATAAATTTTTGCTCGTATATACCTACAACTTGTACAAGCCTGTAAAAATCTTCTTTCCGATCATTACTAGATATTCTGATTCGCACAAATGAGCCAACGACCATATCATGGAACTTCTCCTTATCTTCGATAAGAGTCTCCATCAAATTACGTCGCAAATAAATCAAGCTAATGTTCTGAAAATCAATTGCGGCATATTCATCCAAATTTTTCTGGGGTGCTCTCTCTTGCACGAGATCTTTAACTCCCCATTCAGTGCCTTTGTCAATGCTTGGTTTGTCCATCCCTTTTTCAACACTCGGCTTTTCTAAACCTCTGTCAATAACTGACTGGTCTGCAGTTTTGTCAATGATCAGCTTGTGTGTATGTACATTATTGCTCATCTCATTTGCACCCTTTTTGTTACTTATCTTTATGTCTTTGTCAATGCTTGGAACTTCTGTCCTTAACGGGTCCTTATTGACTAAACCAAGCAGTTCTTGGGATTTATTCAGCTCATGATGTTCAGAAGACCTGTATGGATTAGAATCTTTTCTGCCATGTCCATTAAGATCTACATTATATAACCGCCGCTTACGAGGCACCACAGCCGCATCTTTCCAAGGTTTCTTAGCTTGAGAGAGCTCGTTCATTGTCAATGATAGCTTCTCTTTCAAGCAAACCCAATACACTTTAAAGAGATACTCCCAACTAGTTTTGTCATCAAAATCTACTTGAACCTACACAAATAATTGCACTAGAATATTAGCTTAAAGGAGTAACAAACATACTTGGTTAAGCTTAAAAAATGAAAAAGTAATATTTTGAAAACCTGCTTGGACAAGGGAAAGGGTCAAGGGCAAATGGCCAAGGAGATTTAAAGAAATTAAAAAAAATAAAGAAATATATTTTAAAATATTACAAAAAGTCAAGCACATGTTTGGTTAAGCTTAAAACATGTCTAGAATACTAGCTTAAAATTGCAAGAGTAACTGACATGTTGGTTAAGCTTTAAAAAGGTAAAAGTAATGTATTGAAACCCTGTACAAGGGAAAGGGAAGAGGGTCAAAGAACAAACCGCTGATTTAAAGAAATTAAAATAAAATAAATAAATACACACACACACTAAAAGTCAAAAACACTTGTATCAACAACTCAAAAGCATACAAATAGCTCAAATAGTCAAATACAATAAGCAATGTAAATCATGCTATTCAATCCAATTACATAATGGAAATGACTTAATAATAAGCAATAATGAAAATCAATGTTAGCTTCAAAAACAAATTATCACAAAGGCAGCCATTCATTCTGTTGAAATCGAGCATATTCATCAATTTTATTTTTTTTAATTTCTGCTGATATTTGATGAAACTATATGCTCAAATTAGGGAAATAAAATACATAGTTTCTTCTTCTTGCCATTTCAATACAACATATCCCATATATTTTCTTGTCTAATAGATTATCGCAAGCCCCCCAACCAACCCCAACCCCATGATTTTCCATGCACATGGGTTTGCTATTAAAAATGAGTTTGGAAGAACAGGAGATTCACGGTTTCAAAAACTCAACGAAGCTGACCTTCGAATAAATTACAGCAGAAATGAAGGGAAAAAAGCAAGAAACCGATTTGGAAGGAAAGAGAGAATTGAAAAGCCGCACAAATAAAGTGATGGAACCCTAAATAATGAGATGACTCGAGAAATAAAATGTTTATTGTTTTTCGAATTAAACGGGAAAAACCACCATGTTCTGGTTGAATCGGCCAGTTTTCTGTTGCACGATTTTTAGAGGCTAACTGGTCTTTTCCTAGTGCTAGCGGTTGAACAGACTGGTGTGGCCCGGTTTGATAACATTTATAAGAAGTTACTTTGTTTCCAAACATGTTTTGATATTTTACCTTCATCATGTTTGGCTAAGCTTAAATGGGTGTTTAAAAAAAAAAAAAGCACCTTTTTAAGCTTACCCACGCAGGCTCCTTATTCCTACTTTTATGCATATGAAGTTACTTTTCGAAAGTAACACTCACCAAATTGTCTAAAGATATTGCTAAATTGTATGTTTCAACTTTGACCAATAAAAATAGTATTATTTTACATGTCTTTACAAGTAAACTTTCTATTCTTAGCTAAATATGCTCCAGCACAAAAAAATGTTGTGCAAGCCAAATAGGTAACTAGTCCACATTGGATAGGGGCATTGCCGGGATTTTATTTGGTGAGGACATAAATAAAAGTCAACATGAGTGAACAAAAAGGAAATAAGAGAGGAAAGGAAGAAAAGAAGAAGGTGCATGCTATGCATTAAAAGGAAATAGACAGCTTCTGGAAATGGAAGGAGAGAGAAGGAAGGCGGACTGTGAAAAACAAGGACAAAAAATAGTAAACTAAGGAGGAAATAAAAAAAGGCATCACATGTGAGTTGTGAAAGGGGAGGAAAAAAGATATACAAGGCAGAACTGAATCCATAAGTACACATAAATAAAGCCATCTAGTTAATTTTACCAGAACTGCATAGAGATAAAGTACTCAGAAAATTATAAGAACTCAGTGCGAACAACTGCCCCCACTTGCCCCACCGTGACTCTACCAGTGCATCAAATTTTGTTTTCTATAATAATGGCAATGAGGTTTTTGGCTCAATAAATAGTATTACGTCTCAACAATTGTTAAACCAAAATATTCAAGCAGAAACAACATAGAACGCAAGATTTACCCAGGTTTGGTCATAACAGACCTACGTGTCAGTGGCACTCCATGCCATATCACTCGTTCTGAACTATATCCAAAGTTCAAAGTACAAGATCGCAAGAACTCACCCAGAAGTCCTCAAACTTTGGAAGTTTTTGGCTTGCACTACAGATCTCACTCAAGAGGACATACAGTACACGACAAGAATCACTATCAATCTAACAAGAAACCTATATCCTCTCATCAACCCTCAAAATAGAGGCCAAGAGTTTACAAAAGCTCAAAACCCTTGTTTTGTTTGCGCAGCCAGAGAGAGAAATTGAAGAGGAAGAGAAGGAGAATGATGTTCTATGTGTAACCCTACTCTGATGCCACTCATTTATAGGAAATCTGCCAGCCGTCGATTTTCGTAGTGAATCCAATCTACACCCGTAAATGTGCCACATGGATAAGTTACAGTTTTCATCAGGGAATGCAATGTTTGGCCTAAAGTTGCGTTTTTTAAATGCGACTCTTAGTCAAAAAAAATATAGATATATTTCCTTGGTAGCTCTTTCTAGCAACACTCAATGAGGCCTTCTCATCTATCTGTTCAGATATTTCTGTCCAGATTGTGGTACTCACTTAACTCTATGATTGCAAATGTAAATATAAGCTCGTCAAGTTGAGTAGCGCTAGACTGATGGAAAAGAGGAAGGAAAAGGAAATGTATTTGCCTGTTGGACATCAAGCAAAAGTGTCGGTCCCATTACAACAATTTCCTTCCAACACACATTTAATGTAATTTACATCATATAAAAGTGAGTCAAAACTTTCTTTCAGACTAAATAGAGACAGAGAAGATACTTGTTTCATTTTTTCAGGGCTCAGTTACCTGCCTGATATTGTCAGAAATTGCTATATCAAGCTTTTTGCACAAGCGGAGGGCTCAGTTGATTTCACATACTAGGGAGGACTAGATAAAGAAAACCTTCTAATTCATCCTACTTTTTGGGTAAGTTGCATTTTAGAACAACATATAACTTAACCAAGTTAAACAAAACACATAGCACAAGTTAAACAAAACATGTAGCACAAGGCCCTTAAATCTAGGCGAAGTCAAATATATCATCAGAGGCCAGAGCTGATTAACACTCAGCAACTGGAGCACGATTTGGCACTTTTTCAGTGGAAGCATCAGTCCAAGACAGAAAATATAAATCTCAGTCCAAAGAATACATCACGCTTCAGTAATTTGAAGGAAGTAAAGGTGTGAAAGACTATGGACATGGTTGTCAGCAGGGAGATGAAGGCCGAGATGGTTGAAAGATCAGAGTCAGATGGTATTATCATGGAGATTCAAATGCTTCATCTACATAAAGAGACCAGGGATGGGGGAACTCAAGAAGAATGAGAATGAAGCACAATGCTGATGATGTTCGGAATATTTGATTAAGGGTGGATGACCCCTTTTTCACTGGGGTTGGGGGAATAAAAAGGAAAAAGTTAGGAAGAGAGCATGGGCTAGAGATTTGACCACATGGATAGAAAGTATTTAATGAAGGACTAAAAGGAAAGAAAGAAAATATGAGAATGCAAAGAGATTAGCAACAATTTGTGAACCCACATCTTACACTTCACACAGTATGGCACTCTAATGGTGAGATGAAAACCACAAGCTAATTTACATTTATTATTTTTTCTTACTTTGTTTGATCCAGAACTACAACTAATGAAAGGTCCAGTGAAATCGAACTTTCTCCACACATGAAATGACCATCTAAGTCGTTATTCCATTAATTTAATCTCAATTGTAGCCACATCCACTTGGTGATATTCTCATTTTGTTAATTTATCCATTCTAACATAGTCGCACATCTACCTTAACATTTTAATTTGTCTTAAGCTCATCACAGAGATATTTTATCCATTAACAGTCACTCGGTGTCATTAAGCATATTGATGTAGAATCAATAGAAGAAAGCAAGAGAAGAAGAAGAAGCTGGGAAAGAGGGAGAAGAAGACGTGAAAGAAGAGGGGAAGGGAAAACGACGCCGTCGTCAATAAAAATGATATTCTCATTTTGTTAATTTATCCATTCTAACATAGTCGCACATCTACCTTAACATTTTAATTTGTCTTAAGCTCATCACAGAGATATTTTATCCATTAACAGTCACTCGGTGTCATTAAGCATATCCTGTCTAATAGCCACTCCATAAATTTTGCCTTCACTTGGTAGGTATCTTCCGACCACATAGAATCCTGTAACACTATTCCATAATTTCCATTTCATCCAAATCAGTTCTAATCCTATGCATTAAAAAAATTCAATTCCTCCTTCCTCACTAATAATAGAACCAAGTACCTAAAGAATTGTCGCTTACATCAACATATTCCCCTATTTGCACTCCACTATCATATTCTTAATAGGACGAAAACCAGATTCCAGCATTCTGTTTTAATGCTACTTAACCAGGAACCTTCATATTTTAATGTGCCCCTCAAACTTCGAAGTTACATTTCCGCTCGATCTTAGTCTCCTCGATAATTCATGAAAGCAGTGTCGACACACGCTAATTGACAGTATATACATCCGATTAAAGTTTTTAACATTAAAAGGACTCATATGAAAACGATAAATTAATAATAGAGGAAAATTTTGTAATCAATGCACCAGAAATCATCACTAAAAAAATTCTATTCACACAAGGCTTCAGATTTTATCAAATAATCAAACAATTCCTTTGAAGGCAGAAAAATTTAATTGATGGCACTAAATAGGCTGATGTTTAATTTTGTAACAATCATTCAACATAGAAGCGGAGAAAGGTCACTTCAGTTCATTGACTAAAGCTTCACCATAAATGTGATAAAATATCTAATGTGCCAAAAAATCACTTTAAACAGTGTGCCACAAGTAAGGATATGTTGATCCATCTCAGTGGTCTAAACCAAAGATTCTTCAACATGTTCACCGAACATGCTATCTGAAATTAATTTTTTTCCATTTTCTGTCAGTTTAGGGTAAAACGAAATAGAAACTTAGCCACTTTTGACTCTCTTTAAAATTATAATACACACATTCTCAAATAAAATAATATTACACGTAAATTCAAAATTTATACTTCTTTTTCAACAACCCATTCTCCAAAAAAAACACTATTCGAAAAATTATAATACCAAATAATGGGGGCCAAACGGGAGGCTCAAATCCCCACATCACCCTAAAACGCCTTTATTGATGATCTCACTTCAAAACGGACAAGCAAAACTAAAAACAAACTAGGATCAGAAATTAAGGATGAAATCCTCAACTTATCCTAAATAGAAATACATATGTCAACTCTAAAAACAATCTGATATTCTGCGAAACCAAATTCTTTTATGTCAAACAAATCAGCATGCATATGTACAAATTCATTACTAGGAAAAGTCCTTTATATAAATGAAAAAATTTCAGATAGATATAACATTAAATTATAGAACAATCAGAAATCGCCAGTAAATGTACTATATCCAGCTGCTGTCCTTGTAATTATTGAAATTTGGATCAGAAAATTTTGAAAAAAATAAAAGTAAATATATAAAAAACATAAAACTCTTTAGTCAGGCTACAGTGCATTTGAAGAAGAAACTTACGTAAGAAAAGAACAAAAGTTTTTGAAGTTGCAAAGGAGATCATTGTGCATACCGATTCAGTGTTCGCTTGGTCTTTGTTTTCAATCAGCATGATAGTCTTCATGCACGTAGCGCAAAATCCTTTGTTTCCTCTAACGCACACGTAGTCAGCGTCTTTTGTGCAGCCTTTGCACAATGAATAGGTGCAAGTGAAGCACATATAATGCGAAGACTTCAAACATAAAGTACATATGTGCCAACCTGAAGAAAGTAGCATCACAAGAATGTGTATGTATTATCATTACAAAAGTTCATCAGGCCTCCTATATGCATCTAGTTAATAAATAAAGAAAAATGAAAGTCAAATCCGCCAACATTTTAATTTGAAGCATTTTGTAGTAATAAAACATTATACTATTACTCTCTTAATAAACAAATAATGTTCAGATAACAATGAAAAGATCTATACTAAGTTCTCCAATTAACTATGATATTTGTGGGGCTAAATTATACTAGACAAACCCATAATTAGACTGTAAAAGCAATAATAAGTTGCAAATCAAAATATTAAACCAAATATTGTTGTTACTTCATTGAATTGGATGTACAAAAGTACGAATTAAGGAAAAATGACTTTAAATAGATTATTAAATAGTCTTTTGACTCTTCCCTCTACTCTCTTGGTCTCTTCTTCTTTATTTTTATCTATTTTCTGTGTCATACTTTTACATTTTTCCTTCAAGACAAACTCGATATGCATCATTCTTCCTTTCTTTGACGTCATTTTTTTCTTTTTAACATTCATTTGATCCATCAAGCTAATGTGATTTAGTTTGTTTATAATTTAGTAGCTTAGTTTAAACACACAATCAGCTTCAAGTTTCTTTAATGTTTCCAAACTTATTATAAAACAAATACAAAGATCGTTTCTAGATTTTGATACGATTACCCAAGAGTAAGAGGATATGTGTCCATCAAACAAGAATGTTTATCTTTTAGAAGTTTTGGTGCTTCGATGACTATCCATCTCTACAATACGAATAACAAGAAAAAAAATTCAAAAGTATCAACTATTAATGGGTATTTTAAATGAATCAAGTGTTTTAAGATATCTTGGCCAAATCCGTTATTGCATGTAATACTATAATTCTACTGATTAACATAAATAAACATGGACATAAAAGTCACAAACTTTTGCCACAAATAGCAAAAAGAAGAAACAAATTAAAAATTAATACAAAAACCAAAAAAGCAGAATCACCAGACTTCATCAAATTCAAACACAATAAAAAAGTAACATACCACAGTTCCAGATGGCAGTTGAACTAAAAAATTTCTCATCTCGCTTAATACACGCTGGATGATACGCCTTTGGACAGCCCCTATCCAATAGTAACAGAAATTCAATTGACTACAAGGGAAGCTTCAAATTTATCTTTCTCCATGTATTTATTTCTTACTTTCAGAAATTCGTGAAGCCAAATTCCCATGAATATAAGAAACAACAGCATTCTTGAAAAAGATGTTGAATTCTATAATTAAAGAAATTAATGTATCTGTGTATGAAAGCTTAAGCTATCAGAAGAGGTTCTTCGACTCCTACATTATATGGCCATCTCCCATTTATTAAAAATTGTGCAGCAGTGCCTTCTATATCTAATGAATCTGGCCTGTACATCGAACACCTCTCTGAAAGCTACAAGCTATTATATTATATGGTTCAACAAAAGAAAAGAATGACATTTGAAAAGAAATAAGGTAATCTTCAATCAAAAACTGAAACTTTTGGTATGCCATGCATTAAAATATAACTCACCTGCGATCACAAAGCACGAGAGAACCGCCATCGAAGCAAATGAAGCAAACATCTTCCTCCTCCTGTTTTTCCCGCTTCTGAGGTGGAGGCACAGGCTTTGCTGCTGCGGCGACTGGCCCCTTCGCCCGCCGTCCTCTCTTCCGCTTCTCACCACTTGGGATCATTTGATGCCCTGCTCGGACAGCTGGCAAAACACCCACCTCCTCTACCTCCTTTTTGTCTTGCTTCGGAGGTGGAGGCTTTGATACCGCGACGGGCCCCTTTTCCTTTCCTGCTCTCTTCCGCTTCCCACCACTTGCGAACATTTGCTGTCCTGCTCGCGCGGCTGGTAAACACATAACCACCGTATAAGGCTGCTGGTCCATGAAATCACCATCGATCTCCAACGGAGCTCCGACAATCTGCGGGTCGTCCACATCCCGAATAGCAGCCGATGAAGATGCCCCGCCGTTGTCATTTCCCCCAGTTATTTCAGTGGTGGTGGTGACAGCCTCGTCATCGTCAAAACCCTGGGTCTGTGCCACCGCAGCTAACAACGTTTCTATGTTCTTTCGATACAAACCGGAACTAAAACTCTCATTTTCCTCCGGTGAACTCATTGCCACGAAACCCTAGAGTTCTCAATTGCCACGAATAAACAAAAACTTCCAAAAAATGGAGGTGGCGATCATATATTTACAGGGCAAAACCCTTGTATGAAGAAAAACGAAGAAAATTCAGACACGGACGCGAAATTGTAGAGAGAGAAATAGAGAAATGAACTGCGATTTGTGGTATAGTATGATTGGCCGATAGGGTAGAGTGGGGGACGGGATTACTTTATTACAACAGTATTATTCAGGATTATCTTTCTTTCGGCGGCAAGTGAAAGTGGAATTTAAGCGGAAATGTTAGAGAATTTACACGAGTCAAAACACTGGAAATGAAGCAAGGCACGTCATCAGTGCATGTTTGGCAAAGCTTAAAAATTCAATTTACATTTTATAGCCTAATTTAATTTTAAATAAAATCTTATAAGTAAAAATAGTAACTTATTCGAATTATTTGAAAATAAAAATTACATAAAAGGTCAATTCAGATAAATTTTAAGCTTTGAGCATGTTTGGCCAAGCTTAAAAATTCATTCACGATGCAATAATAATTGAATGATTTAAGTCATTTGTGTCATCTCCTTTACCACTTGCTTTACGGATGAATGATGTGGTAGATGGATGATGATTGGATTAAATATATGAAATGTGAAAAGTACTGTGAGATTGTGTACGTGTAAATTCAGTAAATCAAGGTATAAAGAAAGGTGTACATGTAGCAATATTGTAATTGAATTCTAAATAAATATGGAAAGCGTGTTGATCAGTTAACTTAATTAGAAAGTTTACTTACAATTAATAACTACTCGACTACTTATTCTTCTATATTTGTTGATCGGACCTCCACCTAGTACTCATTGTTATTAAAGTTGAAAATAACTTATATTTTTTTGTTATTGAGCAATTTTATTTGTCATTTGTAAAGATCATCATTGATCTAGGTAAAATTAGGCCTCATATTTTATTTGTTAGTGGGTTTGTAATACATTTAATTTATTGGACAACTAATTAAATATTCGCATTGTAATTTATATTCATGATAAATAATATTATTATTTAGCCCTTAGAAAAAAATATGTTTTGGAGTAGTAACTTTTTTTAGAATGTGTAGTTAAAAAATAAAAAAAAAATATTGGATCTACGTGTAATATTATTTTATGTAAGAACGTGTAATTAAAATGAGTTTTGAGAAAAATGCATTTTTTTGAAAACAAAGCCAAAACAACATCTTGATATTAAGGTATTATTTTTGAAAAAAAAATAACGAATTCAAAGGAGTTATCTTATATTAACTTGTACTCTTTTCTAAGCTTAGCCAAACATGGGCGGAAACACGGTGTTAATAATTAGGTAATTAAAGTTTTAAAAATTATGAGCATGTTTGAACCCTATTAAAAAATTAAAAATGTATTTTGAAATAGTAGATTTACGGAAAATGTGTAGTTAAAAAATTAAAATTGAATTTGCTTATAATATTATTTTATTATAAATGTGTTGTTAAAAAAGAAGAGAAAAAAAATATGTATTTTGATTTAAAAAAATCGAACAAGGGCTATTTAAATTCAATTTACAGAACTAATTCATTATGTAAATAATTTAAATTTTAAACAGTTAAAATACTTAACCGTTTGTGCACTACAGAGGTAGGGCGGAGGTTGGGAGGTAGGGATGTCGTGGGGTAGGGTGGGGTCAATAAGTCAAATTGTACTCGATAGTGCGTAGTCATAATTTTTTGTTGGGGGTCAGTCGGTGTATGCAAAACGACACCGTTGCAATTGAGATTGTGATCCAGCCTCAAAAGTTAGACTGGCGTCAACATCTTTAAATGTAT
Source organism: Fraxinus anomala (assembly GCA_903798345.1). NCBI lineage: Eukaryota > Viridiplantae > Streptophyta > Magnoliopsida > Lamiales > Oleaceae > Fraxinus > Fraxinus anomala. The sequence continues at coordinate 21,515 of CAIGRN010039632.1, forward strand.
CTGCTTCCTTGTCTTCATGCATTTGGGTTTTGAGTTTGTTTTTTTGTTTTGTCCCTTAAGCTCGATTGGCTAAATTTAAGAATGAGTAACTTCCTTGTTCTTAGTTTTTTTTTTTTTTTT
>CAIGRN010039643.1:0-12970 GCA_903798345.1 Fraxinus anomala
CTATGAAAGAATTAAATTGTATTCTCATAATTTTTTTTTCTTTTTTCATTCATTTTTCTGAAAAATATTTATTTTTAATTAAATTATAAAAATTTATGTAGACTAATTTATAACTATATATATATATATATATATATATATATATATATAAAATGAAAATTAAATTTAATTTTTATATTTATAATAATAATAATAATTTATTTAATTAAAGTCTTAAAATTTTATTCTTTTTAAAATATTTTTTATTATATATGGGAAAAGGAAGGAGAATGGGGAATTGTGAAAAGCATCACCTTGTATGTGATAATTTCACCAAATTAAATTATATCTGAAATGAAAGTTTTCAAAAAAAATTTGAATTCTACAAAAGTCTCTAAAAGTTTTAAATGAAAGTTTATGAAAGTCTACAAAAGACTTCCACTAATTTCATACAAATTTTTAAAAAATACATGAAATCATATAAGTCATCACTTAAAAAAAGTCCATCAAAGTTTTCAAATGTCCCAATTGAATACACCCCTTTTAGATTCCGTTTAAGCCCCATTTTTTTTAATTAAAATGTATTTTAACATAATGTTTTGGTGAATGATGTGTTGTTTAAAAATTAAAAAAATTTAAATTTACGTGTAATATTATTTCATTAAATCACGTGTAGTTGAAAATAAGAGAAAAAAAATATATTTTGAAAATAATTCACTCAAAGAAAATCTTGGTAATTGAAGCTGTGTAATTTTTGATATATTTGTAATTCTTTGCAAATTACGATATTTAATAAATTGTAGATTTAGTTGATAGAAATTAAAATTAAAATTTTAATCTAAATTAAAGTCAACAACTAAATTTAATCATATATTTTATGTGATCCATAACTTTTAACCCACACATTTTAACAAGTTTTATGAAACTATATTAAAATTTTGATTTTAAACTCTATAAAACTGGAGCTTAATAAATTGTAATAATTGTAACTTGTTAATCCGATTACATCGTATATAATTTTTTTTTAATTGTAGTTTACACTCGATTGCAATTTGGTCATACTTAGTTTAGATTAAAATCAGATTTTTTAGTATATTTTGATAAAAATTACTTATATGTGTGGATGGAAATAATTTTGAAACAAAAATGAGTTCTAAGAAATGGAGACCAAACATGAGCATATATATAATATTAGAAATTGTAATTTTTCGGAACAACGGGATGTTTTAATCTTGTTATAATGTATATGATTTATTGAAATTATAACTTAAACATTTGTTAAATTCTATTATACTATGTTATTTCGTATAAAAAGGAAACCTGATCGGTCTATCGATCGCTGCAAAATTAAAATTGTAACAAAATGATTCAATCAACCCTAGGGTTAACTATCATAAAACTTCCATTCCAATTATTAAAACACCACCATCAGGCTCATCCTTAGCCTTACCTTATCTCATGACAAAGCTTTTGTAAATAATGAAATTAATTCTCTTATCACATCAGTAGTGGAGAGTTTTTATCATATCCATCGAGAACAAGAGATTAAGACAATTGTAAACTAATGTCAATAACACTTTCTTGTAGGGCACCCTCAGTAATGATGTCTACATACTCATCTCTAGAGATTTGTGGATCAACATCAACATTATTATGTGTTCCATCTCATAAGATAATACATGGTCTTAAACAAGCACCTCTTGCTGATATAATGAACTCAGCTATTTCTTGCTTGATCAGGGTCTTAAACAAACACGTCATTTTTTGTTTGTTTAATGTTTTCCTTTTTATTTTATTTCTTTTCTCTTTTCTCTATTTCTTTTTGCTATTTAATTTTTGTTTCTTTGAATTTAAGGGTAAGAATGTATTTTTATAATACTGTTAACATAAAATTTTCATGGAAATGGTTTTATACCATTTTAAATTAAATTTTTGACGAAATTAATATTAGAGATGAATCTTGCTAATTAATGAAGGTTAGGGCAAGGAGGAGATAAAGTCCATGTTTGACAACCGTTTTTTTTTTTTTCAAAAAACTTTTTCTACATATTCGTTTTAACTATATACTAGTCAGAAGCACATGCAAGACACGTGTCATGATGTAGTTGAGTACGTAATAGCGTAGGTATTAAATAAAATATTTATATCAAACATTAGTTACATAAAATTTTCTTATAAGTTTCTAAATGTTTTGAGGCAACATTAAATGTTGAGATGAAATCACACCCACAATTATCAAAGAAATCGAGGCTCACCTTCCACCACAACCTCCAATTATCAAAATATATCTTCTCACCAATCTCCAATAGAACAGTTATTGTTATTTACTTCATAAACCCTTAATCAATTTTTAAAGAAAAGAACAGGGAAAAAAACTCAAAATAAATAACTAATAAACTTAAAGAAATTGTAAAAAACTAATCAAACGTATAAAAAAAAAATGCTTAGCCTAACCGAGCCGAGCCATAAAACCATTGGCTCGGCTCGGCTTATGAATAGTAACAAGGAAAGTGCCTCTTTTATTTATGTAGGATTCACACAATAAAATATTATACATATAAATTCAAAAATTTTCATTACTTTTTAACCATACATTTTCTAAAAAAATCACTAATCAAAACTCCATTTTCCAAAAAAAAAAAAAAAATCAAACAAGGGCAAAAATTGAATGGAGACAAAATTGCTACAGAATATACTCTTAATAATTTAATTAATTGTGAGTTACTCAACTTTTAGTGGCATCCAAGTCACTCATTTTTTTATTTCATGCAATCAAGTCACAATACTTCGTTTTGCTCCAATTTCACCTTGTGAGTCTGACTACGTTTTTGTATATAATAAATAATTTACTAAATTAGCGAGAATGAATTTGTTTAAAAATTGACTCAGAGCTGCGAATCATTTCTATTTATTAAATTGTAAAGATAATTTTCAAAATCATAATTAGATAACTTGTAACTTAAATCTTATCTAATCTAACTCTTTATCGGATTCAAATTCAATATCTTCTTCTTCAGCTAATTCAATGTCCGTATCGTCCGATACAAAATCATCATTCTCGGACTCCCTTATTTCATTTTGATAATTTTTTATACCTCTTGTAAGTTGTAAGATATTATTCTCCACCTCACCCTCATCATCACAACCTTCTACAATTCAAAATTGTGCATTAGTAGCATCACTCGCTAGTAAAGTCTTTATTTTGGCCTTTATCTTCAATCACTTGCTAGTAAAGTCTCTATTGTGACATTCCTCTTCTTGTTCATCAACCTTGCATTAAAAACAAGATTGTTCATCCTCGTAGTGTCCAGTCTATTCCTTTTTTTAGTGTGTATCTACAAACAAAAAAGAAAAGAAAAAGAAATAAAAGAAAGGTACATTTAATGGAGCATAACATATTCAAGTAATTATTCATTGGCCAAAAGAAATGAGTTGTGTACAGCCTAATTAGTACTTACCCCTTCAAAAGCACTCCAATTTCTTTCACAACCTGATAAACTAGTAGTCAAACCAACTATCCTTTTTGCCATTGTCTTTAAATATAGTGTTTCATTGCCATAGAAATCCCCCAACTCACTAATAAATATAAATGAAAGAGAAACATGTTACATGGTATAATTCAAATTCCAGTGCAACAGGTTCACGTTAACTTTCAAATTCTTGCAACATTTTCCCAACAACTTCAATACATTCATTGAACAAGTTATACTTCAAGATGCAGAAAATCAATGAAGAGATAAAGTTAGGTATAGAACTTAAGGATTGTAGTTTGTATCATTGTTCTCACATTCATTGAACAAGTTATACTCCAAGATGCAGAAAATCAATGAAGAGATAAAGTTTAAGTATAGAACTTACCAGGATTGTAGTTTGCATCATTATTCTCACATCCACTTATTGCTAGCTTTATTTCAAATGAACCTTCTTTTTGAACATATCTTTACAACTCAATATTTATCACATGATGTTGCATTTGATAATCAGGAAACAATTTCTCAACACAAGCAATCGAATTATTTATAATCAATTGATCATTTTTGATACATGGATTCTTGAAAAAATAGAGCAGATTAAAAAAAAATAAGCTGTTGTATAAGTGGACTATAAAGACGACCCTTGCTTTTAGCATCAATAATGTCTGAGATTGGCTTATAATCACTTTTCCTCTTCAATGTCCTTTTAATATCATCATTTTCCTTTAGTAGCTCTCCATAAACAAAGCCCACTGAAGGCTTTTCTTCCCCGTCAACAATTCTAAGCACTTTTACTAGTGGAGTGAACACTCTCAAACAAAACTCTATCATGTTCCAAAAATCATTCGGAACAACAATATCAAATGCCTCTTTTCCTTTTTTACTCCTAGACCATTTCGTGTTATCCCATTCATTACTAGTCATCATACTTCTCAACTCTTGTTTTTTATTAAGCAAACTTTGCAATGTCAAGAAAGAGGTTGCAAGTCTAGTAACTCCTGGCCTAACTATCTCTATTTTTTGTGAACTTTCTCATTAAAGCCAAAGTCTTGTGATGTGCATAAATGAAAATAGTGAAGGATTTTGCCTTGTTAATTACTCTCTTGAAGCTAGGGAGTTTAGAGATTCCTTCAAGCATAATGTTTAAAGTGTGAGTGGCACATGATGTCCAAAACATGTTAGGCCTTTCTAATTCCAACAATTTTGCAGCGACCATATTATTAGAAGCATTGTCGGTTACAATTTGAACCACATTTTCAACCCCAATATCTTTAATGCATTCATTGACATAGTCAAATATGTATTGACCGGTATGAGCATCATTTGAAGCTTCCTTTGATGAAATAAATGTGGTCCCCAATTTACAATTCACACACAAATTCACGGTGCTTCTTTTTTATCACTCCAAGCATCGGTCATGATTGAACACCCATTATTTCTCCACTCTTCTTCTTGCTTCTTTAAAGTTTCCTTTGTCCTCTCCACCTCTCATTTCAAAAGTGGCTCCCTTAGTTGGTATTGGGAAGGAGGATTGTAACTCGGGCCATATTGACCAAGAGCTTCCACAAATAATTTAAAACTATCATTGTTAATGGCATTGAAAGGAATTCTGGCTTTATAAACCTATCTTGCCAAAGATGAACCTCTAATAACCTTTTCTTAGAAATTGCATCATTCATATTTTGTTGTCTCAATTTCTTACTTGCACTCATAGAAGCATCATTGACATTGACAGACCTTGCAAATTGATCTATGGGTCCCACATTAATAGGCCTTTTCCTAGTCCTCATTTCAATAATTGAAATTTCATTATCTTCTTTCTAGCTCCCCATCTATTGTAGGCAAAGATATACCTACACCTTCCCTCAACCTAGCATCATTCACTAGCTTCTCTATTTTTTTAGACTTGTTCCCTTGAATCGCCTCTGCACAGTTGGCTTTATGCTCTTCACTTGCTCTAGGACATGATGCCACACATTTTCCCTTGATTCCCACTACGTGAATTTTATAGCTATAAATTCCTCCCTTAGTAACCTTATCACGTAACATGCATTTCACATTATTAAGATTTTTAGGATCTACCAAAATCGCGGTTTCCCAACCAACATTTCCGGAATCTCTTTAGTTGACTAGCATGGAATTTAGATGTTGTTGAGGAATCATCTTCTTCCATTGGTTCCTACAAAAAAATAAAAACATACAAATTTTTATTATTCATTTAACAAGCTAATAATAATTGAAATTAAACACAAAAGTCAAAGGCCCAAAAGCATAGGAAAGTGGAAACACAAGAAAATTTAGTTACCAGTCACTACGCCTACAGTCTACTGCCTACTGGAATTTACTATCTACAACACCAATCACTAGAAGGAAACAGGCCAAATAGCAAGGACAAAGGCACAAAGCAAGCAGTGAACTGTGAAGCACAAATGCACAATATTTTGACTCTTGTCTAGAATAGTAAAACTTATAGTACAATATATTTATTAACCAAATTCCAAAACATTTGATTGATTGAGGGAAAACCACAAAGAAAAAGAAGAATTGTAAGCAATTTTTTTTGAGAATCCACAAATCAGTGCGGTGTGTGGAGAAATACTGAGAATCACATGTCCCAAAATTACAAATACAATGTAAAGCATACAAGTTATACATACCTGATACCCAATTTAGTGCGGTGTGCGGAGAAATTGAGAAAAATTGCGCAGTTCTTCCATCTTTTTTTTCTTCCCATTCTTCCGTCTTCTCATCTTTGGAGAGTGGAGTTTTTGACGTTAATGGATAATGGGCTACTGAGTCTGGGCCTCAGGGCTGTGGGTTCTATTTTAAAAAATAGAAGGGAAAAAATTGGGCCCCCTTAAAATCTGGGCATGAGGCGAAGGCGTGCCTAGATGTCCCTTATAACTAAGCACGCCTAGGCGTTCCTAGACGAGTATTAAGCGATCAATATTGTCGTTGACCACTTAATTTTCGTTTAGGCTCAAGGCGAAGCGTTTTCATCACAATTCCCGCCTAGGCGACGCTAGATGCGCTTTTTAGAACACTGCTTACAACACTCCCCATTGAATGAATAATTGCACATTATGTGCCTCGTTAAAAACCTTGTTTGCCAACAATTTGGTAGGATAAAAACACCCAAAGAAGGAAAATAAGTACAAAAAATTTCAAGTAATAAAATCCTGCCTTGTTAAAACCTGTCAAGAAAACCAAGTGAAAAAATGAAAAAGAAAAATTGAGCGAAGGAAAAATAGTACAACACATGTATACCATCTCAAGTGTTGCAGTAGATAATGCTTTTATGAGTATTTCTGTCATGCAAATCATAATTATTACCACACGTGAATAATAATTTTGTTGTTAAGCTTTATGAGGATCAATAATATTTTGCATCATCATAACCAACTTTTCCCCGAATCATGAGCTATTAGCAAGATATAATAGTACATATGTTGCACTTATATTGCGACCAATAAATTTTGAACTATCATCTTGAGGATGAAATGGTCATCTTTCCACTTCAAGTGAAAAAATTACCATCGAATATCAAATGAATTTCATTTTTCCATATGAAATCATTTTAGGACTTTGTCATCAAGTATTCAATGGATTGAATGCTCGATCTGTAGCTCGAGGCAAAAGAATAATTTTTCCAAGATCATTCATCATAAATGTCTTACATAATCAATTATCATTGGTAGCTTTTCAAGAGTTTCAATAATATTCAAATTATCAATTTATAAAACAATAATGGTAAATTCATATATTGTGTTCATTATAAAAACACATGGGCGTCATTATTGTACCCCCTTTCCAGCATATATGTTAACTGAGACAAATATCCAAATTATAAAGTATTTTTGTACTTCGATCGAATAAGTTTATCGAGAACTTTAACTATATACTTCGGACATAATAAATCCTTCAAGATTAAATTTAAATCATATGCTCTTTAGGAATTCATATAATTTGGTAATAATAATATTCATTGACGCTTATGATTTTTACGTATTGTTATGCTAATAAAATATGAGACTCTAATCGCATTCACCATATTAGATAATATCATTTTATATTCATTGTCGATTCTTCGAAAAGTTCAATGTGTAACAAGTCGTACTTTACACGCCTATATCATTCAATTTCTTTTGGATAATTTACGAAAATGGCCAATTTCATGCTTGTCAATTGAAAAGTGAATTTTAATAACTCTTGCAAAAATGGCCAAATTTGGTACCAAATTGTTTATCCCTCAATGAAAAATTGAAACATTTTTTTTCTTTCAATTTGTCTTGAATTTTGAGAACAAGTAGCTTCTCATTAACACTAAAAATGAAGAAGATGAAGTAGAAAAATTATTAACGCTAAAAACATAATTGTATGCTTCCAATTCATAAGAAAATCATATAATTTCATTTCGTAAAATTTAATTTCATCCAAATTTGCAGTTGATTAGGCTTTCCATAATTCTCGGTACAAGGTAATTTTTCTTTGAAATCTTTTTTTTTTTTTTCGATAAGTTGTGGTTAATAGTTGTTATTTTTGACATGACGTTGTGGATATTTTAAAAGCTATTATCGACATTTGGATCATTTTTATCTTGATATTTTATTTGTTTAGAACGAGATTTCATTATGAACATAAGAGATCTCTACAATTAATAATGTTCTTGATATTTTAAGTGTACTTCTCGACATTTCATAAATATTTTATTTACCCACTTAATAGGGAGAAGTGGACATTTAATGCATGATTGATATGATTTTTTTTTTAAATAAGTAGTATATGTTATGTGTCAAGTTATTATTTGTTAATACAATTTTGAATTATATAAATAATTTTGTCTTCAATTTAAAATAAGTAGTATAGATTATGTGTCAAGTTATTATTGATCAATACAAGTTTTAATTATATAAATAATTTTGTCTTCATTGCGGAATTTAAAATTGTTAATGAGGGCATTTTGTTCTATATTATAGTGAAATGAATATTGAAGAAATTTTGAATATTTTTGTAAATGACCATGTAAAAGTGGATATTTTTTGCAATTTCTCATTTCTTTTTTGCACAAATACCTATTGGTAGTTTACTAGCTTTACACTTTTTAAGTATTTGGAATGTAGCTCATAACCTAAAAATCTGTCTTGATTGCTTTCTACTTCCGCCAAATAATTTTATGCCAACAATCTTCGACAAATTTTGATTCAAAATTCTCACTTTCATTAATATGGATCTATAACTATATTAAACATATGTATTCGACAACTATTTCTTTCCGATTTGATCTCATCCCCATATAGACATAACATGTTGAGTTGTCTTTATATCACTAGTTTCAGGTATATGAAACTCTTCTTGAGTTTTCTAATTAGTTATGTCTCTGTACTCTCAGAATTATCTGCCTCAATAATAGGGATGGACATTTTAACTGAAATCGAAACTCTCGAACCAAAATCGGAGGTTTCGATCCAATTCCAAAATAATAATATAGGAACTAGAATTGAATAAAGATCGAGTTGCTATTCTTGTTTTTTGGAACCGAAACCTTGGGTACCTGACCCTAGAATCAAAATTTTCCTTTTAATAAGTTTTTATACATACAATTTGTTCTCCCTGATCTAACGACCCGATCCAAGTAGCAAGCTTGCGAAGCACAAGTAGCAAATTTATAAGGCTTAAGTAGCAAGTATCCAAAATCAAATAAATTCGTTTATTTTAATAATTGAATCATATTACTTTCGTTTATAGTCATTCTTAGCTGTATTTTACGCTCTGCTTACCTCGAGGCACCGCACGAAAAGCTACAGTTGGAATTGGATGCTATTATGCTAGAAAATTTAGTATCCACTCACCCATACTTCAGTACATTAAAAATTATCAGAAGAAATTCAGGAGTTTGAAGCAAGAAAATTCAAGAACATAAATTGTTAGCAGTTGCATTTCAACTACAAATACCGAATACGGAGTTAGAAATAATCACGCTTCAATGATAATTCCCCTAACTCCTATGAAATTAATTTAAAATAGTTATAGGATATGTAGATTTTTGATTGAATTTTTATTATATACAATTTCTACAAACTTATTTCTAGAACAATTTTTATTATATGATCGTTAGATTCAATTTATTTTCTTTATAATAGTATCTGTCGTAAACCTTAAATTCAAAATTTTCTTGAAAATTTGTCTCTGAGATTGAAGAAATTGAAGGCACTGGACGAAATTGAAGAAGGAGGAGGTGGATGGGGTTGGGGTTGAGGTTGGGTTGGGAATGTAAACAAGCCCGGTACCTAAATGCATCATCTTCAAATAAATATAAATATTATATATCAATTATAAAGATTAGCCAAAAATTTGATGAACAAAAAATAATGTGATCGTGAGTCACAGTCATATTGTACATTGATTAAAAATGTATTTCAACTTTATTGGATAACATAATATTAATCTCACGGTTGCATACATAATTGTTCATCACCTGTACGAGCATTTATATCAAATATATTCCTTGGATACACATGAATTATCTATGTCAGATAATATTATCGAAATCTACAAGTTATAATGAAAATATTTTTTATTTTTTTGAAAGCCACAATGCAATTCTTGGGATACACATAATTGCATAACTGTCACATAAGATTATCAAAATCCACAAGATTATAAAGAAAATCCACAATAATGGTCAAAGTTAGATGCAACAATTTTACAAGTCATGAAAATAAATCCAAGAACGTTACTTTATCCTAGGATATCTAGCTTCAACGTAAAATCATTTAAATCCACAAGATTCTGAAAATCTGCAAAAAATAAAATAAAATAAAATAAAAAATCTCAATAGATTAAGTAAATTCAACTTGTAGATTTCAATGTCAACTCCTATTTAAGCTCAATGAATTTGTGAAAGTTCTTATTATCAATAAGCAAATATCAATACTTCTTTGTTTCTTGTTACTTTTCTTGTGGGTACTGTTCTTTGCTCTTGTACTCGAGACCTCAAATTGGATGACCAAAAACAAGTATGCCACATTTCTGCACCAAATATTATCATTTAATACATAACCCTATAATTATCATTATTGATTTATTAGTACTGTATGCGCATCCGCACGCATATGTACGTACGTATGTATATATGGTTTCATTTGATTTATATTTTGTGTATCTGTAGGGGAAAATGTGGTGTGTGGCAAAAGTATCTGCAACGGATGCCCAAATGCAAGCATTCTTGGATGCTAATTGCGGAAGTTTGAATTGTAGACAAATCAATCCAGGTGGTACGTGTTTTCAGCCAAACACAGTAAGAAATCACGCATCGTATGCTCTTGATTTATACTACAGAAACAATGGAGTGTGCAATGCTGATATCGGCACTCCAGCAGCCACCGATCCTTGTAAGTGCTATGGTGTCTATGTTATCAATCCCAAGTGTATTATTTAGATCTCTTTTTCGGTTGTCTACCCATTTTATTTAACTTTTGATCATGGGTTCAACGTATCTTATTTCGCGAATTTGTTGGTGCAGCTTATGGGAGATGCAAATATCCATGAGTGCAATGGAATGTCAAGCACGACAAGGGCTAGGATTCTCATAAAAATAATTAGTGTAAGAATTTCATGTATTCACGAGAAATCATCATTGCCAATACTTTCTTGATTATCGACATATTAGTGTTAGATAAATTGTTGTTTTGGTGTAAAGATGCAGTATGAGGCAAGAGATGCAGATTAATGAAATGAATCCTGAACCCCTTAATGAATTTGCTGTTTTTCGTGGTTAATGACTTCGATCGGTGTGCTAAAATTCAACTTGTTTGTGTTCGAAACAAAGCGTGTATATAGCGTAGTTTTTAAAATTTGCATTCAACACTTTGATTTGAAATGTATGGAGCAATCAAATTTAACATAGAATTAAACAAATAGAACTGCTATGAACAAACAATTCTCTATGTTTATATAGGTTTCCAAACATCAAATATAGAGAAATTTTATGAAACACAGTCGCATCCGTATCCCTTCACAAGGCAGACTCAAGACACACTGAGGGTTAAAAGAAAGAGAAAAATAAAAGAAAGGCGAATGCAGGACGACAAATATGACTAGATCGCAGAAATCAAAGAGGAAAGAGCACATTATTCAATACACTGCAGAGACTTGCAGCATAACTAGTTTTAGGGGCTTCTCCCATTTGATGGGCTTAGATACCTCCTATGTGTAGTCGGGATAATCTCTTCTGAAGTTAACAACTAACACGGACAACTTCACTATGCATCTACGGAAAAGGCCATTGGAAACAAGGATTAATATATTTGTACAACCATCGATGACAATGTACGAGCTGTCAAAAAACTGTTAGTTGCAAAAACAAGTTGTTTTTCAAACTATCCAATGACAGTTTGCCACGTAGCATGTTGTCAACAAGATTGTTATCGTTGATTGTACACCAAGCATGATTGATGAAAACAATGCTCTTGGTAGCCTGTTTAACTATGTAGGCCCCACTTCTGTCGACCTTAGTTGGGTCATTTCTAGAAAAGGTACCCCAACCATTGGCATCCCACCAACCATAGGTGTCAATAATGATTTTACTATCCGTGAGACTAGCATCACCATGTGGCCTGCCAATGATGAACCTATAACACCCCGATCCACATGGATTGAAACGTCACTAGATTAACTTTATTTTACCCATAGATCATAAACTTAATAAAATAATTAACTATACTTTTAGCGGAAAGCATAAAAATTTAACTTAAGCATTTAATTCGAGAATGATTTAATTCTAAATAACATCATTTCGTATTAAGGGATTATCTAATAATTTTTTTAGAAATAAAATCACGGGAAATTCTAGGAAGAAAATGAAAAATAAATTTGCTGCTTTTGTTTTCTATCTCAGTGGCAATTTCAAAAATAAATTCGTTTGCATAGCTATCGATCTCGAAATTTCATGAAATTTTATAGTAAAGTAGGAAATTCTTTATATTATGACATATCTAAAAATCAACTTCCGTCGGCAACATATGAGGTATTAAAATACTTTTCAAAACCCCGCAACAATTCGGTTTAGAAGGTAACCCAGCACAGTTTACTTAAAATTACATAAAATTCTACAGACGTCGGATCGACATGATTTCCACTTTAACAGTAACTATCCATGAGGCTATCAAATGCCACTGGTTTTGTTAAAAAATTCTAAGTAACGATTGAGTTACGAATTTTTAAAGTCAAGGGCTAAAGCTGAAAACAGCAACACTACCCCGTACAGTTTCTTCAAGGAAAATATAAAATTCTACTGACATCAGATTGACATGATTCCAAGTTTATTCAGTAGCTAACCTATGAGGCTATCAAAAGCCATTGATTTTGTCGAAAAATTAATTTTAAGTAACGATTGAGTTATGAATTTTTGAATTTCAAGGCAAAATCTGAAAATTTAGTAAAAAAAAAAAAAAACAGCAACATTAAAGTGCTAACACTTTCTTTTGTCGTAAATGGTGACTTGTAAGTTAATTTCTATA